>JARJLU010014682.1:955-157299 GCA_030272975.1 Sparidentex hasta
CTGATAAGAAAAGAACCTTGATGCATGTTGGAGCTTGTGCACTTTTGTCTTGGACTCAAATGTAAGGTTATTTTACCTTACTAGTACTACTAGTAACAGCGACAATGCCCACCAGTAGTACTAGTAAGAGCCAAAATGTCTACTAGTAGCACTAGTAAGGGCCAAAATGTGTACTAGTGGCACTAGTAAGTGGCAAAATATCCACTACTAGCACTAGTGGGACGACTTTTGCACCTTACTAGTAGTATTAGTAACATCAAATATGCTCACTAGTGTTACTAGTGACGGATAATTCTTTCTTACCAGTGTAACTAGTGAGTGCAATTCCAATGGTACCAGGCTGGAGTGTGTGGGACCTTCCTGTCTGGAGCTATGTCCGTTTGAAAATCCCCATTCAAGTCAATGGGGAAAGTGTGAAAATTTCAGTGTGGTGGCCAAAATGCACCTTGCAGAAACCATTTAGGAGCAAGTTTCAGGCCACTTGGAGTCTATCTATACTCACTTTTAAGGTTGTTTTTTGCAGATTGGCTTGCCTAATCCCAAGGCGTTTGGAGCTGAAAGAAGGTTGTGGATGGCGGATCCACTGATGGCAGTGGTGGATTTTTCTGACATGTGGAAGTATGTTTTCCGTGGTGTGATGTGTCATAACTTGGTCCAGGAGGGTGCTAGAGAGGTGAGTGGAGAGTGGTCAAGTTTTTTCATCTCTCCCAGACCTTTCCATAGACGTTTGAAGCGTCCAGATTGGACCAGCGGTTCCAGAGATATGAACTTGAGAAGGTGGTGATTTTGGCCGACTTACGTCGTCCGATAACTTTTGATAGGAATGCCATAGGAAGACGGGAGTGTGTGTGTTCGACTCGGGGTGGCCTGGTGTGGTGGTGTTATTTGATGTGTATTTTATGTTTTTCAAAAAATGTTTTTTTGCTTCTTTTCTCCACTAGGTGGCGCTGTGGATTCTCCAAAGTGATATATTCTGAAAGCCCTCAAAGAGCTCTACAACATATATGAAAATCAGGCGTCTAGCTGGTGTCTAAATATTGATGTTCCCAAATGAGCTGAAATTTTGGGGTGCATGAAGACTTATAGCTATTCACCCCCTCTGCCAGGCTTGGGCCAAAGCAGGCCGTTCGCCTGTACTAGGTTGTAGAGACTGACAGGCGCTAGAGGGCACCAAATTTTGAAAAATCCCACCTGGTTAAGGGTGATATCTGAACGAGGCAAGCAGTCAGAGATGTGGCCGAGGCATCGATGGAACCGCCTGACATAGCTTTCCGACATATGTGCCCACCCAGTGTGTGGGACGTTTGTTGACCAAACTCCACAACCATGGGTGCTACTGACAAGACATCAACGGTGGGCATCAGTCAGTCCACCAACTGCAACATATGTCACTCCCATGCACATGCGTGTGTGGCCTCCAACTACCCACTGTCCTGAACACAGCCACGTCCTTGTTGTCCTCCTAACCCCAACCGTTTGGGAGTTACAAGCGTTTGGAAATGGGCAAAATCAGCCGAAAATTGACAGTGTCAGGGCCAAAACCCTTCCCCCAGGACATGTTTAGGAGCACGTTTCAGGCCATTTGGAGTCTGTAGATACCACTAGCAGCAGCAAGGAAGTGGTGATACAGCACAGAGCAGGGAGTGGTTGAGGTTAGTAAAAAGGGCATGGTCAGGTGTAAATAAGGGTTAGGGTTATGGGGTCAGGGTTAGGGCGTGAGGTTAGGGTTATCCCCGGCCAACGAGTGAGAGGTTGGGTTAGGAATTGGGAAAGAATCCCGTCCCCTGTAGGAAACGGGAGGTGCACTCGCCATCCACCCTCTTCTTCCCTGGTATTGATCCGGTTGGCTTGCCCGCCGGCGTCGACCACCCCGCTGGACCAAGGTCCAATCATCATTATTACTACTCATGAAGATGGGTGTTGTATTCATTTAAACTCTCTTTTTTTATTTTTATTTTTTTGAAAAAAAATGTTTCTCTTAAAAAATAAAATAAAACAATAAACTAAATGTTTTTATAAATCAAATATATTAAAAAACTAAAAAAGGTGTGTCCCACACAACGTTTTGACTCTACAGAGTCTTCCTCAGGCAAATTGCCACACTAAAAACTCACTGAGGCTCCTCCCTTTTATAGTCTCTGCTGTATGAAAGGTGTTGTTAAAACAAATGTTTTTTGGTGCACAACTTATATGAACTTGCTTTCCTTTTTTCAATTTTTAACCCTATGATATGCAAATAAAATGCATTATATAATAAATGAACTGTGTGATATATTTATTTAAGTTATTTATTTCTATCATAATTATTTATAAATTACAAATATTTGTTTAAGCCCTATGCCATCAAGATAATTATAATCATTATTATTTTTTTACAAATATAATCAACCTATATGAAATAAAGTAATAAAAGACAATACATTTGTGTAATAAAAGAATAATATAAAAATATAATACATCCATTAAATCGTAATACTGCATGTAAAATAATGTGAATGAGGTTAGGGTTAGGGTTTTTAACTCAGGGTTAGGCTTAAATTTTCCTAATTTGTTTTATTATTGGGTTCAGAGCCCCAATTAGGGTTTGGATAGGGTTAGGGCAAGAAAAGATGTCTGACTGAAATGAATGATGGAACAAGTGAAACGATGTTTCAACACTATGATCAGTCAGATGTCTTTTCTTGCCCTAACCCTAACCCAACCCTAATTGGGGCTCTGAATAAAATAATAATAATAAAAAAAAATAGGAAAATGCAAAGAAACACCCAGGCTCCTATCTGTGGGTGAGCTGTGGCTGCACCTGTTGCTCACTCACTTCAGCCTTGTCATTATAAAGGGAGCATCAAACCTTGCTTACATCAGAGTCAAATTCACTGTTCGCGCACAGGTGGAATGCGTGGTGTATTCATCATGACCCAGATTTATTTGCCAATACACTGTTCATAGGGGTGCCAAATGTTTTATGCAAATCGAACAGAAACACAGTGATGATGATGATGATGATGATGATGATGATGATAATGTTGAATGTTTTATGACACGGCTAACTCCCTGCTTCACTGGGATTACAGCCAAAAATAACACAGTAACAAACAACGCAACTACAACTGCTCCAAAACTTAATGAATTATTAACACACAAAACATGTAATAAGTCTACTCACTAACAAACTGCTTACTGTATATGATCTACTTATCTCACACCAGCCACTGAACGTAATACATTGTGTATATACATGGGAACTATACAATTGTACTGTGAGGTCACTGACGTTACTGTGTGACGTCATTAAGCCTCCTTTCTGCTCGCGCGAGTCTCAGTCCTCAGCTAACGTGCATGACATGCCCTGACGCGCGGATGTTTGATTTGCGCGCGCGAATGTTTTATTGCGCGAGCGCAATAAATGGCAGTATTCTATGCCCATACTTTAGCAGACCCACATCTAGTTCCATCTAAACTCTGTGGTTGGTCAAGCCTGAAAATGTTATCATGTTGGTTGATTTATTGATTTGGCTTAAAGGGCAGGAACCGCGTTTATTGCAGCCATATTTGAAATAAATTAGATTCAACAAATACGTTTCTGCATTTTGCCACTTCATTTATTCTAATTATTATTATTATTTTCTTAAAGGCTCATGATAAATGTCAAGAAAATTCAGCTGAAAATTAACACAAATTATAAACTTTGTTTCTGCCCAGTTCAAGGCACATTTGTACAATGATCTGGTCTCAGCAGATGCCTTGAATCTGTTGATAGTCATGTCATTTGTAAGAATGAGACTCATTTTGTAAGTCTCAATCTGTCATTTTTTTTTTTTTTTCAAAAATCACAGTAGTCATCCTTTATAGAGTATTTTTTTTTTTTTTTTACAAAATTTCCCACTGGACTCCCCTTCTTTGCCTTTTTTAAGGCTTATTATTTTTATTCATGAAAGATATATCATGTCTATTTGCTTTTGACTGCATCTGATAGTTTTCCTCAGTAAATAGAAGTGGTTAAAATGTCCACAACGAGGAACAACAGATCAAATCAGGTTATCATGAGACATATACTACAGTTATATAGGTCACATGATAACACTTTGGTCAATTCTGCTTGCTGAGAGTTGTGGTTGAAAGTCCTCAGTCCTCTGATAATCCCAAACTGGAGAAACAGGTGGACACACGTAAATACATAAATGTCTTCATTTGTACATACGCAAACATTTAGTGTGGATTCCCCAGAGTTTTATTAATGTGACCCCTGGCCAGGAAATTGGCCTCAGGATGGATTGAATAAACAAACAAGTAACAACAAATGTATGTAAGCCAGGTGTAAAAACTCTTGTAATTAGGATGTAATTTGAAGTACATTCTCCACATTGAAGAACCAACATATATCAACTAAAGCTGAAGGCTGATTTTTTTTTAAATATTTTTTTAACTTTATTTAACATGTATATGTTTATTTTTACAAAAATAATTGAATGTCAAAGATTTCCTGCTGCTTTTGACTGCATCTAGTCTTCCTCAGTAGATGGAACTGGTTTAAATACCATAAAGGTACCTAATGAGGTAGCACAGACCAAATCAGGATATCATTAGAAATATACAATTACAGTAGGTATGGTTGAAAGTCCTGTAAGCTCCCAACTGGATCATTTGGTTGGAGAAACAGGTGGACACAACTACAGTCTGATAGAGTGTATTTATTTATTTATTTTTATTTCTTTGTTGTAACAATGCTTCTTGGCAATAAATCTTAAACCCTATTCCTCTGCTCTATTTCCCTTTTAAACTGTGCCACATTTGTAAGGAACATGCATTTGTGGGATCAGAATCAGAGCTGAGTATGTCGATTGTGCTCATGAAAAACTTGAGAAATTTTCTCTGCCAATCAGCTTATTCTGCTATTGACTCCTTTTTGGTGTTGTTTGATGGTTTGGATGATTGAAGTCTGAAGAAACAAGACATACTGGCAATTTATTAATTTAGCAAACAGCAGCCTCAGCAATGTGTGGAAGCCACAACAGCCTGGCACCATATTGGAAACCCACACTGAAGCACTACATTGTTGAGGGCCTGGCTTGTATCAATAAACCTTTGCACCATTGTTATTCATTGCATACACATATGAAATGTATCCAGCCTTACATAGATAAATATATAATGTTTAACGTATACAGGAGATGTAAAAGTTGATAAGGAATTATTGTGAGCTGGTGCTGGAAGTACATTCTCTGTGAAGCCTTTTTTGATGATTGTGTCTTCTTAAGTTCCTGGGAGGTTTTGGATCACAGCAACCTGGCGGTATCACAGCAGACATAGTGCTGTTGACAGTGGTGCTATGTCTGAAGTCCACTGTCATCTCAACAGTCTGGAGACGCTCCAGCTCCAGGTCTCACATCTGTATGCAGATTTAGCACCATTATGGATGATGAAAACTAACATACGTATTTAATGTATTACCCTTGTTTCCCCACCAAACAATACACTGACATGACATTACATACATGAAGTGAAGCATAAAAGTACAGTAAGCAACAATTAAATGACACAGACCTTTTAAATATATTTGAGCTTCAACTCTATCAAAGTCTTCCAAATGGCATCACTATAACCCTGACATTATTTCAAATGTCTCCAGTGTGCACAAAGGTAACTGCTTTGAAAAACTACATGTAGCTTTCACAAAGCCGATCACTCATCTTCACGGAATGAGATGAAGTGGCCGTCAGAAGCCACAACGTGGCACTGTTCTTTTGCTTATTGACGTCATGTGTGACGTTGAACAAAGGCTGCTGCCATGCAATAGCGTCCTATTGCCACCATTTGTCCTGTTTGTGTGTTGGCTGACGGCCGATTAATGTTGCTCGTGGGCTCCGTGCAGAGCCAACGCCATTACCTACGAAAATGTACTACGTCCATAGTGAACATTTGCATGTGACCTGGCGCGCCTGGGACGCTGTCGGTGGTCAGTCGTTTGCCAGCCGTTCTTCTCCTTTTAAGACAAGGTGAAACCGAGTGATTACAAGTGAAGAACAGCAATACAGCTTTTAAAGCATGCTGGTCCCAGAGTGATCGGTGGCATCCACAGATGAAAAAAAGTTTTTAAACTGGTGCACAATACCAAACTGACTGAATACACATGACACTTTAGGCTACTCTCCACTGTTTCAGTCTTCCAAGCTCCTATTCTAATCGCTAGTTTATGGGATTGGTCACTGCTCACAATAATGATAATAATAATAATAATAATAATAATAATAATAATAATAATAATAACAATAATAATAATAATAATAATAATAATCATAATAATAATGCATTAATAACTAATTGACTAATTGATTCATTAATTAATAACAACAACATCAACAACAGCACTAATGATAATAATCATCATCATCGTCATCATCATAATCATAATCACAGTTAATAATATGAATTGAAATTAAGTCTAAGACAGGAGATACCATTTCTACAAGAGGCTCACTAGTCATGACATGTGAGTTAAATTAAGTTCAATGCAATTTTTATGTGAAAAGTGAAGTTACAATGAAAGTGAAATTAAAATAATCTGTAGCCTACATTACATTTTGCTTTATGCAGTCGACATTCTTTTAGTGGCAATCAGAACCGGAAATAACACCAGCAGATTTATTCAACCATATTGGCCTATTTTCAAACCTATCTGGTTTAACTCCGTCTGTGTTAACAGTGCACTTTCTCTAGAGATAGATGGAGTACATTCTCATCCAAAATATTGTAAAAAACAAAACAAAACAAAACAAAACAAAAAAACACTGGCATATCATATCATGATCTACATAACCTTAACCCCCGTAGCCACTAACTTCATAGTGCCATTAAAGTTAATTTTCTGGTTTTGAAGCTCTTTAGCAGGTCCACATCTTGTTCCATCTACACTCTTTGGTTGGTCAAGTCAGAAAACGCTATCAAAGTACGGCATTGTCATTGGTTGATTTAGCTTAAAGGGCGGGAACCGCGCTTATTGCCGCAACTACTGGTCGGTACTCCTGTCAGTCAAACCTCCTGCCTGTGGTCTCACAGTCAGAATGATAGAGAGAAGGACGGCAGGGGTAGCGAGACATAATGGAGACTTAGCTTTCAACGGAAATAACTTTCATAACGCTGTCTGGTTTTCTTTATCGTGTATTTGACTTCTCTCTGTTGAGTTCACTTATCTTTCTTAATTTCACGGCGGTTTCGCCGCTTTACGTTCCGAGTTGTGTATCCTTGGCAACGCGAACAACTCTGCGAAGTTTGGATCAAGTGCTGTACCTTCAAACAGAAAATAAACAGGATATTTAGATGAACTAGCTGAACTGACTCCAATGCGCATGTAATCGAGTGCGGGATCCTTTTGAAAAGTTTGGTATTCATTTTTAACGTGTTAGTTTATTGTATTTAATCCTAATGTCTGGAGAAACGGGAAAGCGCGAGACAATAGTGGTGTAGAGCTCGTGCAGGGTGCGATCGATGCCGGGGGCTTTGTTCTGTCCTGTGTGGAGACCTACCGCCACCCTGCAGTGGATATCGACCGATTGACCGGTGGATTAATGATTGGTTGGTGATTATTAACGATTGGAGCAAACATGGATGTGACTCTGTCGGAGTTACTCGCCACTTTCATGGAGTCACCGCTGGTGTTGTGGGTGAGTGGGAGCAGCTGGCGCACACACAGTTGTGTGAGGATGGCGCACACAAGCTCTGAGAAATGTCTCTGTTTCACTTTGGGGCACATATGTTGACAATAATTAACAGAAAAAACTTGAAAATACATGAAAAAACTTCGACTTGCAACATCTCAACAGATCAGTAGTTTGACATCGTGCACTGTTAACCCATTGGTTGATACTTCCACTGTTTTAATCCAGTGGAAGGGGAAATATTTTTCAGCGTGAAAGTGTCCGATTAGGTCCGATTATCCATTGAGAAATTGGTAGCTGTCTCAGTGACTTTCCACATTTAGACCTCATGCTAAGTATGAAAGAGAAAAGGTTATTTCCCTGTTTCTTTCGCTTCACTGGTTACAGCTGCGGTTTTTCCGTTGATTGTGTTTCCTTACATCTTCATCATGCTATGCCATAAATTGTTATCATACACAAGGATTTCCCGCAATTGACCCAAATACTGTGCTTGCACCACCCCAGCGGATTTCACTAGTCTGGAAAAGCTACAAACAGGAACTGACCAAATAATTGATTAAAACTGGTTTCAGAATTTTATATTTTCCTTGCCTTGTTTTCAAGAATATGCAGATACTTGCACATTTACTACTACTACTACTACTACTACTACTAATAGTAATAATGATAATAATTCATTTATTTTGGAGTGGTTTTCTGCATAGTTGCAACGTTAGAATAAAGCAAAACTTTGGAAAAAACTACTTGATTTAGTGCATGTAAACCAAAGAATTTCAAAAGACTAATAGTATATTTATAGTTTGGTGCAGAAACAAACTGATTGCCTATTATTCAGCCAGTACCACCCAAAAACCACAAAAGAGAAATTCAATCCTGGAAATAACTGTTTAACTGAACATTTAAGACAAAAAGATAAATAGATGAAAAAATACAAACATCTAGAATTGAACAGCAGGATAACCATGAAAACATTATTATTATTTTTTTTTTTAGGCTTTTATTTTTGATATATGTTCATCAGATAGTATTGGACAGATATATGGCTATTGGCATATGTTGTCTACTATTTGCTCCTATTATTTTTTGTGTACAGAATCACAAAAGATACTTGTGGTTGGTTATAATTATTAAATTTGCAAGTTTTTACGATGTCAGTGGTCAATATTAATTTTGGACAGTAAAGGGTTTTGTTAAACTGTTAAAATTCCGGCCTCCATCACAGTATTTTTTTTCAGAAAGTGTGATAACTACAGTGGAGGGATCATTGCCACTTGTAGTGAAGGATCCTGACCTCGCAGAACACTTGCTCACTCAGACTGTGCAGTCTTCAGCCACCATCATAGCTAATTCCACCTACACCAAAATCGTTCTGTTTTGCCCAATTAATCAGTTGATCTCTAGTGTCTTCAGAGCTTCTTTGGGAACCACTTTAATCTTTCTGCTGTCTTGAATTGGCTCCACGGCAAATAGCAGTGAACAGCATATAAACATTGTGTTACTTTCTGTTTCCCTGTGATCTCAAATCCTGTTGACCTGACCGATCAACCTCCAATTTTTCCTCTCTTTGTTGGACACAGGCAAACACAATTACAGTCACACAGTAGAGAGTTAAGTAAAGAAAATACGTTTTTTGAGTTCATTTTTGAGTTCACCCAATAATGGAGGATAAAAAACATATTTTCTCTGACTATGGACATTTTAAAGCATGTATACATCTATACAAGGAATGTTTTCAAATCTGTCGTACAACATGACATGCACAGTGGATTGAAAGGGTTATTGGTCACTCCCTATGTCCACGGGGAAATCCACAATCATTCTGTGAAAGTTAAATGAGAGTCAGTCAAATCAATTGGAAATCTTCTGAAGTTAGTCTTTTTAATACTGAATTTCCTGTTTGTGTTACTGTCTCTCTGCTGTAGCTCAGCTAGGAAATGCAACCGGTCCAAGCTCAAGGATGGGTTTTCATCCTAATAAGACTGTAACCTTACATGATACCCACGTGACTTAGCATGAATCTTAATTAAAATTCAGTAACATGTCAACATGCAAATTGAATTGAGAGAAATGATGTCAAGATAATTCACTGGATTTTTCTGGGTGCAATGCAGTTGACCTCTCTGTCTATTTCTAGGTTCGAATGTTGGGTCCTCTGGGTTCGTGTGATAACATAGGCTCAGAAGAGCGAGTCAACATGTTCATGGAACTGGTAGATGGTGTCTTTCTTCACAAGATCATGACACATATGTAAGTAATACTCTACAGAGAGAGGTTTTCTTCTTTTATTTGCATAAGTCAGTTGCTGGGTATGTGAGCGGTAAGTGAATTAATCCAGCATTTCCGTTGTGTCTGTGTTAGTGTGTTTTTGTGACCACATCCTGACTTGCTTGTTTCAAGTTGTAAACGTCACAGCCAGATGTGTGGGTGAAGTCTGCATTAAGACATGCATAGGAGTATAAGAGGATGATTAACAGTGCCTTTAGAACTGAGCTGCTGTTAGTTTGTTCACTGACTAAGAAATAACACAGAATCAGGCAGATGAGACTGTGCTGCAACGGCTCTCAACATGTTCACTTTATATGTAGTAACTGGACTGGGGCTGCCTTTTGATTCTTAGACATCTTGTTGCTTTTCTTCCTGGGTAAGGTTAGCATACTTCTATTACTTCATAGTTCATACTTCATACTACTGTATCTGTGTCAATGTATCAGTGTAAATTGTATTCCTTTGGCACTGTCACTGCCTCATACTGTATCAAAGAAGACATACCGGCTTTTTCATTAAGCACAAACATGTATTCACTTTCCCATCTCATATTATTGCTTTCCTTCTGCATAAACTTTTCTTTTTGTGGATTTTTTGCCAGGCTGCTGCTGTTAATGTCAGTGGCTACAACCCCTGTGCAAGGGTGCCACTACTGTAAATGGCCGTTTGATATTTCGTGCCGTTTGTACTATAGATACCATATTTTAGTGACGTTGCACATAATTGTATTGCGCCAATTATAGTCTCTGCCGGCACTGACCTCATGCAAAACTTGCATTCCCATCAGCATCAAATGTACTGTGTGACAGGCGCCAATTAGCAAATGTTGGCATGCTGCACTATGTTAAAGAACGTGGTAAACATTATAACTGCTTAGAATTAGTAAGTTGGCTTTGTAAGTACAGTCTCTTTGAGCTACTAGCATGGCTGCAGACAGGGTTAAGCTTCTTTTTCTCTTTTTCGTCCAGAAATTTTATTTTCTGTTTTCATTTGGAAACGTATTGAATGTTTTTATGGAGAGACGATCTCCATATGTAAGTAATATTGCTTCCGTGACATTCGTCATTTCACTCTGCCTTCCAGTGTGACTGTTTTGGACAACTATAAACACTTCCAGATTTATGATGTGATCAGGCAGTAACAGTAACTACTCATGATTTAAGAATAACCCAACCCTTAGTCTTCTTTAAAAAGGCAGGTTCTCCCAGAAGACTAAACAGTGCACTTGTCAAGGACTGTTGGAAAGTGCATATGTGCAGCACTACAGTAGTGTATGTGTGATTAAGTCCAAATAAACAGCAGTATGAGTTGGTGGTAATGAAGGAACATGTTACCCAGTGTAACAATGTGGCTCAGTGATGTGTTTTTGAATAGTTTTTGAAAAATAGTGGCGCTCTATGGCAAAGAGGAATAAGATATATCAGACTTTGGATGCACACACAGCCTTTACATGGGATTTGTTATGTTTGTGAATAAAATTTAAAAAATGTTAAAAAATTCTGGAGTTGACACACAACTTTTGACCGCAGGATGCTGAAACTACCTGCATTGATAACAACGAAACATGCCACTTATGGGGAATCTGAGACTTCTACCATCCGGATGCTCCTCTGTCCCCAATTAGACCATGTGTTCAAATGTTAGTTATTGTCTTCAGAAACAATGATAATCACTCCATTGTTCTACTCACAGTGAATGTAGGCTGGGCTAACTGAGGGGGGTGGTTAGGAATTGTGAGGAGGACGCCAGGATGGAGGAGACATAAAGAATACTAAAGAAAAGCCACTCAGGCAGTTGATAAACAGCCAGTTAACTGTTAAATCAGTCAGACTTTAAACTGATTTTTCTCTCTGACCTTTCATAAAATAGATTCTGAGTTTGGGCAGACATTAGAATATTGTTACAATTTAATGTGGGCACGTTTGGCTGATAATTTAAATTGAATGCTTGCTGCTGATGAAACCTTCAACAATTAGGTGATTACTTGTTAATTAATAAGTTTGAGTAGTTTTAAAGGACAAAAACTTGAAAAACTAGATTATAATTTTTATAATGTTAAAATTCTATACTGTAGATAAGTTGAAGTGTAAGATTTAAAAAGACCTGAGATGTCAATGAGAGTTACCACTGAAACAGATGAAGTCTTGTTTAAAGAATTCACTTGTCCTGGTTTCATTGCAGTCAGCTCACGTAGCAAATGAAAGCCTGTTTTCTAGCCTCTTGATATTAAAGATAGTGTCCGTTAGGGGTGATTTGAGCTGTGATTGTTGGACTGAAGTTGAACTTTGTGTGTGTGTGTGTGTGTGTGTGTGTGTGTGTGTGTGTGTGTGTGTGTGTGTGTGTGTGTGTGTGTGTGTGTGTGTGTGTGTGTGTGTGTGTGTGTGTGTGTGTGCGTGTGCGCGCGCGTGTGTGATGATCGTTGTCATAAGTAGCCACAAATAATGTATTTGTGTGTCTGTGTGTCTCTATAGTGACCCCAGCCCACCTCAACAGAGGTTGAACAAGAATGTGAACAATGATGTGTCGCTTCGCCTTCATAACCTCACCGTTCTCATCAGACACATCAGGATGTACTACCAGGTATACACACACACACACACACACACACACACACACACACACACACACACACGGTGCTAATAATGTCTATGCAGACTACAGCAACAGTGATTTTGACAGTGAGTCAAAATACACATGATGGCATTTATACATATACAACTGCCAGCATGGCTCTACTTGATTTGACTCAGTATGGCAGCCCAGTGCAGCAGGGAATTACATTTCCACCACAACTGGGCTACCTGCTTGACGGTGTGTCTTAGACTAATGACACACTTACCTTCATCCCTGCAGTACTTTCGAAGAATCACATCTAACAAATGTGCTTGCAAACACACTTTATTTCCTGTGACTTCTTCAGGATAAAGCCCCCCATTATTTGGTCATTTTAAAGCTTTTATTATTCAGCAGTATTACAGGAAATGTTGTGTGAACACCAGCAGTATTGAATATAATCTTGCAAAAGCTGAGCGCGAAATAAAACCGTAAAACAGCAGAGCCATGGTCAATATGAAGCATTTTGTGACTTATAGCAGTATTCTTCTCATGGGAGAATCTGATTTGTTTCTTTATTACACCAAAACTAAAAAGTGACAGCTGCATAGCCATTAGAAGTGTTGGTAAAAGTGTGGGTCTTTTGATGTAGAACATTGTCACACGGTCAGAAAATAACTGCAAAATACTATGATATGAGGTTCCTAACATTTTCTTAATGCTTTACCTATTTAAATTCTCTGAAGAAAATGTTATGGCTAGTGATAGGTATTTGATCAAATTACTGCTAGTAGACAGCAAGAAAGCGATCACTAGGAACTGGGGTAAGAAATGTTAACAATCGTGTAAGAAATCTTTTCAGTAGCTAAATAGACACACATACTGAGACTACGAGACACAATTAGGAAGAAAAATTGATAAATAGATTCTATACAGAAGTCAAAAAGACAGCACTGGATCGGAAGAGTAATCAGTAGATACACTAATCTTCAAGGCTGTGATATTGTAGTAAAGTTTTTGTTTTATTAGCTTTTGTCTATTGCTTTATTATGTCAGTGTTGCAAATACTTGTATTAATGAAAAAATGAAAATTACATTCAGATGTCTATTGAATGAATCAATCTTGAATTTAAATGGTGAATGGCAGCCATGGTACATTATCAGTTCATCAGTTTCCACAGGAAGACAGAAGATGAGTAACATTCAGTGTCTATAAAAACTACACACCAAGCCCACTCCATACTTTTTGCTGTATGTTACTATACAGAATTAACTCCTACTCTCATTTGTGTGGGCTCATTGTAGCTTTTTAAATAAACTGAAGGCTATGTTAGACATGGATTCACAGCAGTCAAATGTATCCAATTTTCCTGTGGCATATTGCATTTCTCTGAGCTTTCTTCCTGTCATCAGGGAGTTGTTAACATTTACATTTTACAGCTACAGATCACATAAAAGATTAGGTTATTAGGGGGCCAAGCCCGAGGGGCCGAGGGAACGCTTATGAAGCATACGCGTTTCCTAGGTCCAGCGGTGCTAGGAACCCTATTGTAATGTAAGGATTTTCGGGGCCCGAGCAGGGAACCTGCAAGGACCCTATTGTTTTTCAAATGATTATTATTAGGGCCCGAGCAGGTCACAGACCTGCGAGGTCCCTATTGTAATTGAAAGAGAAAGAATTATTCTTCTGCGGTTTAACTGCTGTTTTGGAAGCCTGAACAAACCCCAAAACTCACCAAATTTGGAATGTACGTCATATCGGGTGAAATTTGATAATTCCGTGGGCGTGACTTGCAGGCTCTGTAGCGCCGCTAAATTGCAAATACTGGAAAACCTACTTTTTAGAACTCCTCCTTGGGATTTTGTCCCACCTGCATGAAATTTGGCACGTATACTCTTCAGCTGGACCTGATCTTAAGTTATCAAAAGAATTTTGCTCGGTCAAAAAATGTGCAAATTATTAACAAATTTAAATGTAAACTGTTTGATATATCAGTGAAACAGAGTGCTATTAACACCAAATTTGAGATCCTTGTTTGCCATGACACTGGGAAAGGATGAGCGGAATTTGGCAAATTTTGGGCACTTGGGGCTCTAAAAATATGGGAAGTTTATACCTCTTGAATGGCTACAACGATTTTTACCATATCTGGTCGGTATGATGTAGGGCCAAATCTGACATCATATCTTGAAGGTGGTCATGACTGGTCGATGTGGGCATGGCTTATTACAAGATAAACAACAAACATTAATTTCAGCCAAACTATTATGCTGACAGCTTTGAAATGTATATGGTACAGACAGAATAGGACACAGGTTCACAGTTACAAAAAATTGTACATGTATGCCACTGGGTGGCGCTATAATGGATGCAATCGCGTTTTTGTCTGTAACTTCCACATTTTGAATAACACATTCACAAACCTTATATCCATATGTTCCCTGAATAGAGCTGGGTTTTTTGACATAGGATACGCCAACCTCCGGTGCACATTTCGTTCGCTAAATTGCCACACATGCAAAACCTACTTTTTGGAACTTCTCCTTGGGATTTTGTCTGATCTGCGTGAAACTTGGCACATACACTTTTCAGCTGGACCTGATTTAAAGTTATTAGAAGAATTTTGTTTGGTCAAAAAATGCAAAAATTATTAACAATCAAATTTCTGTAGCTAGCTATAAAAATGTAAGTTGTTTGATATCTCGGTTAAACTAAATGCTATTAACACCACATTTGAGTTCCTTGGTTTCCTTGACACTGGGAAGGGATGACCCGAATTTGGTGAATTTTGGTCACTAAGGGGCGCTAAAAAGATGGGAAGTTTATGTCTCTCTCTCTCCACCGATTTTTACGAAATTTGGTTGGTATGATATAGGGCCAATCCTGGGGCCATATCGTGAAGGTGGTCAGTACTGGTCACTGTGGGCATGGCTTAGTACAACAAATCCAAATCGGCGCACATTTAGCCGTTTGCACTTCCAGTGCACTTCCCATTACAGCGAGTACCATGGCTCAGATGTTGGCCTGTGTCCTCACTTTTGCCACGAGCCCGTCATCCCTTGGGGCCAACTTCAGTGGGTTATGCGATGCGTGGGGGCCGAGTCGCGCGGGGGGCTTGGTCCCCGTTCATAACTGCTTGCAGTTCTAGTTCAGACCCGAGAAGGTCGCAGACCTGTTTCTCCTACAGATTGTAATGCAGATGGGATGGCCCATCCTGGCTGCTTCAGGTTGCTTAGCAGGAAATATCTCTGTCAAGAAGTAACGGTTCTGGCATTATGTCCAAGATTCCTTTGTATTGCATTGCACTCTGTTCATAGGGATAGTTGCACCTTCAAAGCAAAATGCCCTAATCTGTACATTATATTAACTGAGAGATTTGGGACAAGACTCACTAGCCTGAAATGCTTTAAAGAAATGATTTAAAATATGATATGCTATTTATAGTTTTCCTTCACGTGATCTGCGCGCTGACCACAAGGGCAAAACAGTAGACCTAGACAGTGGCTCATACCAGACTTCCCGTATAAACATAGCAAAAGGCATACAAATTTCCTGGCACAGTTATTTAGATAACCTGTTAACTGTAGAAAAGGAACGATATAGACGTTAACTGCAGGTGTTGGGCATATACAGCACACTGCGGTATTTCAGCTGTTAAAAACCCTACTGGAGCTCAGCTTAAGTGACATGTACCTTTTGGATAATCTCTCGCCTTATACTGCTGCCAGAATGATGCTTGTAAAAGTATGGACAGTTATATGTATTTACGATCTTGATGGGTAAATAACGCTGCCGTTTGGGAGTAAGACGGTGATTGCTAATCAATTGACATCAGCAAAAAAATCACCAACAAAGTTTATCGGTCTAAACACAAGTTTGAAAGTGCGAAGAGATTTCCCATTCACTGCATTTTGAGGTTATTTGTGACTAATGCATCATCTGAACTTCTCAGCTAACTAGCTAACTTTTATTCATTAAGACCACTACAGTTGGTCGAGTCGATACACGACTACAAACCATGTTAAAACAATTACAGACAGATTAAAAAAATTATGATTGATAAAAACTTATACTTGTGATTACTTGAGCTTAACGTTGATGAAGTGTTTGCTGCAAATACCTGTGTATTTGGACAGATGCCAATGTTCCCCCTCCGGGGTTCAGAGGTACGTCTTATGGCGCAAATCTACAATCTTCTCCTCATTGGCTTTTCTTTTTCGGACAGAATTTGGTAGAAGCATAGTCCAGACCTGTCTCCTCGCCTGTGTGCATCCGATTGCACAACAACTACCCGGCTGGCAAAATTGAACTGGTTCCAAACAAAATTTCCTTTGCTGATGGTCAGTGAGGAGCAATCTTTGCCCTCCCAGGGGGCGTTCCCCAGGGAGTGTGAAATCACGTGAAAACTATGAATAGCCATAAGCCCCATTCACCCTGCCCTGTCAAGATGGCAATCATGCGGGTACTCTGCCTCGCCATCTGTAAGTCTTACAGAGGTGGAGGAAGGGGACAGTTTGGTACTGCCTCTGATCCACGTTTATACGAGGAAAAGTGTCTGTCATCCATCTGTCCTACCAACTCTTAATCACATTTTTGTCATGCCTGGTATTTAGGTCTGGATTATTTGACGTGATTCAGATCAGAAAACTTCAACTCACAATGTCTTTGTTCCCACTATTGTGTTGTTGTGTTACCTTCTCTGGCAACTTGTAAAGAAAAAAAGTCACCATGACAGTGAGCCCTCCTGACCAAGACTTCAGTGAACTTTCCCCCAGAAAAGAGCATCCTTCCTCTTGAGTGAGAGCCAGACAGTGTCCTCAAACAATGTAACTTGTCACGAAGCATGGTGGATCAGGATCTTAATAACAACACTACAACAGCATCCATATGATTGTAAACAGTCTGCGGTTGCATGTTTTGAGTTACGGGGGAAAACCAGGGAAATATGTTTAATAAAACAGACAGGATCTCAACATCATGATGTCTCTTCACATCTCTTATGAAATGACATACTGGAGCAGCTTTAAGCCAGCATTGCTTGGTTCATTGTGAACAAACAAACGCTGCATGAAGGCGAGCCTTCTTTGCAGCAATAATGCAGAATCTCTGTGTGAAAAGGGTTAAAGAGAGAGGCTTGCCAAGCCAAGGCATCAGTATTTGACATCTTGGGAATGAGGCTTAGCAATAATGAATCTTTTTCCAGATTTGCTTACTGCACCTTTTGAATGGCCTGTTTACAAAAAGTAACCAACAGATCCATTGTATGCCTTTAAAGGTACATTGATCTTAAAAGTGTCACTTTAAACAATTGTCTGGCTAATGGAGAACTAATGGAGAACACTGTCACACATCAGCTAAGTGAAATTTTGATTTCACAGCTCCCGTATTTGTCCACATGTGAATGTCCACAGAATGAGTGAATACTGCCTCGAGAGCTGGACTGAATGACACACACACAGGAATTACTCCCAAAAAAGAGATGTAATGATAAAACTATGGTGGGTGTTTTTTTTTTGGGCCATTTTTCAGAGAATATGAATAGTAATACAAATACGTTTCTTACACTCATGGTTAGTGGCTGGGTGAAGCCACTTTTTATCAAAGAAATTGTTTGCTCCTTTTAAATCAGAACAGAAGCTACCCAAATAACCCTGATCAAAAGTTTATATAACCTAGTTCTTAATACTGTGTATTGCCCCCTTTAACACTAATCAAAGGTTTTTTTGTGGTAGTTGTGGATGATGCACTTTATTTTCTCAGATGGTAAAGTTGCTCATTCTTGACAAAACTCTGCATTTCCTGTAAATTCTTGGGCTGTCTTGCATGAACTGCACGTTTGAGCTCTCCCCAAATGGATCAATGATATTGAGGTCAAGAGACTAACATGACCACCCAAGAACCATCACTTGTTTCTGCTGTAGCCAATGACTGGGCGACTTAGTCTCGTGTTTTGTATCATTGTCATGTTAGAATGTCCAAGTACGTATATGTGCAGCTTCCAGACTGGAACTTTGTGATAACATGCTGCATACGTCTTGCAATCTATTTTGATTAGGAATGGTGTATTTTTCATCATAGGCCTTGTTGACTCCTCTCCAAATGTAGCATTTATGGTTGTGGCCAAAAAGTTCAGTTTTGGTTGTTGCTTGTTTCAGAAGTTTTGAGGCTTGTCTTTGTGCTGTTTGGCGTATTGTAAGCGGGCTTCTTTGTGGCATTGGGGTAGTTATGGCTTTCTTCTTGACCATGCAGTCCATTTATCTTCATTTATCTACAGTTGTGGCTGAATTTTTGTTGGTCTACCTGACCCGGGCTTGGTTTCAACAGAATCCTTCATTTTCCAATTCTTAATTAGAGTTTGAACACTTCTGATTGGCATTCTATATTCATTGGATATCTTTTTGTATCCTTCTCCTGTTTTATAAAGTTCAACTACTTTCCCCTGCAGATCCTTTAATAATTCTTTTGCTTTCCCCATGGCTCGGAGTCTGCCAGGAGCCCAGAAACTCACTGATTTTTTTATAAATTATACAATATTTTTAATGTTCTAGTTCTAATCTTGGCAATATAGCTTACAGCTCAAAAAGATCTCAAGGAGATATATTTAGATTTATTAAAAGTGTAGGCCTAAAATTTGAGCTGTAGTGTTTGAGTGAAATTCCTTGTAGGTTTATGGAATTGTCTGGTTTAGTCACTGTTAGTCATAAACTGAGAGATTTACTGAGTGTTTAAAGGGATAGTTAGTGTTTTTTGAAGTGGGGTCATATAAAGTACATATCTATAGTCAATCTATTCCCTACCATAATCAGCGATCAGCGCAGCCTCAGTTTGGAGAAGTAGAGAGCTGCTCCTGCCCAGACGCTCAGCTCTGTACTGCAGTGAACGGGGTCCAGAGAAAAAGCTAAATGAACCACCTAAAACAAGGCTCACCTTAAAAAATCTATAATCAAGTGTACGTTGTATAGGGAAAATTCACACCGCTTTACATCTCCGTCAGACCGGCCTTTCTTTTGGCACTACATTTTTGTCAACCGTAGAACCTCCATATCCCTACGTAGTTGCGCTAATGCGCAGGGATACAGAGGTTCAAGGTTCAAAGGCTGTTAACAGCGACCTAGAATTTGTCTTCAAAATAAGAGCTTTACATTGCACCCCATTGGAGTTTAGAACTGGGTTCTTTGCAGGGGGCTTTTATTTTGAGAGTAGCGACCGACCTTACCTTGCCGACACAACAACAAACTAACACAACCAAACAGCTACAGAGACCGAGGAGACACTAGCTTCTCCTGGATCTCTGCGGCTGTCCAGTTCTTCATCTCAATGTCCGCGGATGAAATGATGGACTGACTGCTGTGATCAGCTGTTTGTTGGTTTTAAAACTCCTCGACTGTGGGTCACACAACAGTGCAGGTCATTGACACCTCCACCCACCTCACTCAGAGACCGGCACATCTCCGCCTCATTTTTAGATAGCAGGCGAAGTGGAAAATAGGCGGACCAAAACAGACCCCCAATTTGCCGGCCTCTGTCTAAAACCATGGACCGAGCTGCCAAAGGACGGGCAAATAGCCGGCTTGGTGCTCTGTCTAAAAAGAGCTTCTGAGACCAGTTGAAGTATCTGCCTGTGATTCACTACCACGTGACCTCCAGGAGGTCTGAGTTGGTGTCATTTTATAATGGAGCACCATACCACAAAAAAATCGTATTTGATGTCTAGTGAGGAGTATGAGCCGAAGATGCCTGGCTGTCATCAATGCACGTGGTGGGAATGTAAATATCAAGTTATCAAGGAGTATAGTATGTGGGAGTAGGAGTATGTGTCCAGTGTTGGACACTGGATAAGCATCAAAAATGAAATTAAATCATATCAATTTTGAGGACCTAATATATTCACAAAATACAAAACAAAATTCAGATGTCATTAAATAAATAATCAAGTAAAACCCTATAATATTGCAATAGCCCTTACTAATTTGGAGGAGTGTAAATCAAACAGTACAAACAGTCACTCACTTCAGAGAAAAGAATCAGAAAAAGTACTCCTTAATTGTCCCACAAACGGGGAAATTTGTTTGCCACAGCAGCCAAGGTATAGTAATATTACAAAAAACAATAACAATAGTAAAAAATAAACAATATAATTAAAAGGTAAGAAATAGAATAGACTCATATAAACATAATATTGTACAAAATTAACATGTAATTATAAACAGTGTGGCAGTGATTTTTTTATTTACAAACAATACATATTGGTATTAAAAAAAATGACCAGATGAGAACGGAGTTATGTATAGTTCCGTTGGACAGTGAATATGTGAAGTCTGCTGGGAGCAGTGCTAGTTGTAAAGTCTGACAGCAGCAGGAAGGACGGGCCTGCAATACCTCTCCTTCACACACTTGGGGTGTATCAGCCTAAAACAAATAGATTTGGAAGGCGGCCTCTAGAGACAACAAAATAATTAAAACATAGTAAGATTAGATGTTTCTACTCTATACTATGACTTGTTATAAGCAGGAGAAAAAAGAAAAGAATAAGAGCATGTTAAATTAAAGCTGCAATCAGCGATGAACAGGCCCTTGCAGGCGTGTCACTCACCCAGCCCCATTGGCCAATTATTGTGTAAGTATCTCTAATAGGTCCCTGTTTCGTACACTGCAGGAAGGGGCTAAATGTCATTATCTGTGCCCAGCATGTGGCACTATGACAGTATATTGGCCTATAATGTAAAATTATTGTACCATTTGTACTCAATAAATGTATTTGTATGTTTGCTATTATCCATTTTAATAGCAAGAATAACCAGTCTCACTTAGTCTTATATGTTTCTCACAGACTCTTGCTGTCTGTGTTGCATTCTGCTGCACACTACATGCTCTCTCTCTCCTCTGTGTCATAAGCAAGGCTCAAGTCTTAACCTTCAAGTCTCAAGCAAGTCCCAAGTCAAGTCAAGTCATTGCTATTACTCAAGCAAGACGAGTCAAGTCGAGTCGTGGCTAAGGTCAAACAAGTCACAAGAAGTTTGTATGAATGTATTCTTCATATCTGTAGATGCAGTAAATGGAAGAGGTTGGTTAGTCAGTAATATAATGTAATTGCATAGTTGATCAATTTATATATATTGTGTGTGTATATATATGTGTAGAACTTTAGTAAAACTCTCAATCTCTCTTCCTCTAGCTTCTTTCCCCTCTCACTTTACCCCCCTTTGGTTACCATGGGAACTGCAGAACAAAGCCCTAAGCCTACATTGGATGTTGTGAAGTCTGTGTCCTCTGGCCTACTTGATATACTCATGCACACACCCTGGCCGAATGGATTGTAATATTCTGTATAAATGTGTGTGGTGTGTGGGTGTGGCAGTGTGTATACTGGTGCAGTCTGACTCAGAGACAGACTGCCTGTGTTCCCTCTGTCTATAGAAAAAAAACACAAGAGAAGACAGGAAAGAAGAGGAGTTACAGTGGAGGAAGGGATAAACTAGTCCCTTTGTAAATAAGTCAGTGGCAAGTTCTACTTTGAAGAAATCAAGATCTTGTAACATTTTACAGGAGAATCTTCTTATACTGTGCACCGCGATGTGAAATATAAGCAAAATTTGGCTGTTTTGACTCCTGAAACAAACATAATAGTTTTGGTCCTTGTGGTTTGCCAGTCAGTGGAATTGTCAGACCAACTTTTTCGATTTTAGTTGCATTTTAGATGGAACATGAGTTCATTGGCCAAGATATAAATGCTTTTTTTGGGCTTTACAGATAATGCCAGTTAGGCACTGTTTATGGGACCTTTCATAAAAACAGGTTAGGCCATACCTAATAACTCCCAAACAGGCAAAAAAGCATAACTTTTCACCCCTCCTACCAGTGCTGTGGAAAATGACCATAAGTTGTACTTGAGTGAAATAAAAGATATCGCATAAGAATATTACTGAAATTGCTGATAAATTCATTAATTTTAAAATGTGCTTATTTGGCTCTGATACGACAAGTTCCACCTGTATATCTAAAAATGTCTCCGCAAACGGTTTATGATCATGTAAATGCTGTTTTAATGTGCGTTGTGGTTTAGATCCTGACCCATCATGGAAAGCAACAAAGATGTGTTTTTTGCTCTAAGTTAAATTAGATTCCAGTCAGCATCACTAAATTAATTAATATTGAACTCTGTCTGGCTCTGACTCATGGAGAGGAATGCTGTTTCTTGGAGGGAAGTTCACTGGAAGACTTGGTTGGGAGAGCTGACCAGGTCCCAGTGACTTTTCCTCATTGAATTCGGTAATTTTATTCTCCGTATACGTTGCCAAAGACAAGTAACTATAACAACGCAGTAGTAGAAGGCGAGAAAGACATTATGAGTAGAGATAGACCGATTATTATTTTTTTTTTTTCAGGGCCGATAACGAAACCGATTATTAGTAGTCAAGGAGGCCGATAACCAATATTTGGAGCCAATATTCATTTGCTGTAAAAGGGAAAATATTGGCATCAAAATTTTGGATAATACAAACTCCAACACAACTTTGTTTAAATGCCTGTAATCATATGTTTATTAAACAGCGTATCAGATTTGCAACATGTTAAATTAATATGTTGCAACTTGTTAAATTACTATGCAGTTCCTGTAGGCTTTATGATGCAGTCACAGTATGTCTTAAGTCTTGAACAACAATATCCCGCTCCTCTCTACAATAAACTGTCAGAGACAGCTTCAGGACACACTTCATTTAACAATATGTCATTTTCTGCTGCTTGGGATCTTTCAATCAACACAGAAAAAGGTGTTTTGCTTTGCAACGGTGCTTTGCTGTCAGTTTCTGCAGCTTCTCACGTGGCTTACACACACACACACACACACACACACACACACACACACACACACACACACACACACACACACACACACACACACACACACACACACACACACACACACACACACACACAAACTCCTTCACTTTAATAATCAGTGTTTATCATAGGAACAGACAACTGCCGCTAACATATTGGGCCTCACAGTCAGTGTGTTTACATGACACTCAAGAAAACCAAATTACTGGGTTAGTCCGATTATAATTGGATTTTTAGAAAACTAAAATCGGACTGGATCGGATTTCTCAGTGTTGGAACATATACATGCAGGAGCAATGAAACTATCAATCGAATAATCCAGGTATTTTAATCCATCAGATTGGACTGGATTTTGCGCTCTGCGCAGGTTTGAGATTTTTTTTTTCCCGGGGCCATGAGTTGGAAGAAGAAGGACGGCGGCAGCGGTGTCTTTACTGCCATTGTGCATCTAGTTTGTGTAATTATCATGTACACCATATATGAAATGTACATATGTTTTATTGTCTTGCTCTTCGTACACCATATTTTTCGAGTGCCAAGGCAGAGTTTGTTGTTGCTGGTGATGTAAAGAGGTCAGCCGGAGGTGGCTCTATTACCACTAGTTGAAATGGGTACAGTGTCACCTATCATACCGGGGTATGACATGCTTCGGCCAATAATTCGATTTTGTCACTGGCATGTATACTCAGACAATTGCAATTGTCCAATTGAGTAGCATAGGTGAACTATGGCTGTAATCCAATTAAGCTGTGCATGTAAACTCACTGAGTAACGTTAGTAGTCGTGAGTTGTAGAGTTTCTAGAGCCAGAGAAGGAGAAACCGGACAGGTGGGCTAACGTTACACTAAAAGCTCATCAGCCTTCACCTCAACGTGCTTCCATGGCATAAGACTGGACTGAATTGAGTTTATTAGGTTTATACTCTCTCACTCACACACACACACACACACACACACACACACACACACACACACACCCGCATACACACACAGACTTCTACTATCACGGACTATTTCCATATCGATATTATCAGCAACCTTGTTTTGAGGCACGTCTGGATGGACTGTGAGCGAGCAGAGCTGCTGCTTATGTTTATATGGGCTCACAGTAATGTTACTAGTAGTTGTGAGTTGTAGAGGACTGGGATGTTAATTACAATTTCAGGAGAGTCTGCTGCCTCAACTTACCTTCGAAACCAAGCACCGAGGAACAGGGCCGGGCTTTGAGTCCAGTTTTACATGGTGGCTAAACTTTTTCTCCTCTCTGCTGTGTGTGTGAGCACTGTGCATGCACCGCTTTCACTGCTGATTGGTTATATGCAGAGCGGGTAACAGCCAAACCGTGTAACCAATCAGATAGTGCTGTGGGTGGGACAGTGCTGGAGACGGAGTAGTGACAGCGGACAGAGAGGCGTGGCTGCATCAAAGCCAAAATAACCCAGTTTTAAACTGATCTCTTATCGGCCATCGGATTAAAAAAATAAAAAAATACGCTGATGCCGATATGTGTCAAAATGTCAAATATCGGCGCCGATAATCGGCCCGGCCGATAATCAGTCTATCCCTAATTATGAGTCATTTTTTTGCTCAGAATCATATTGCATAATCAGAGGCGAAGTGTATATCCCTTTTTTTATTAATGTGTTATGATTTTTGGCATTACTCATCTTACTCATCATTACTCATCAGAGGAAACATTCCTCTTGTTCCCTGTTTAAGCCCATTGAAATGATTCATTTGATTTTTGGCTGCATAAATAAATGTGGCTTGATGTAACTAAAGGAAACTAATTCAGAGCTTTTGATGAAGTAGAAAGATTTTATTTGGATTTATAAAAATGTGTAAGTGGTGAAGGAGTTGTGGAGCACAGTACCGTGCAACACAGTTAAAGTCAGATCAGCTGTTCGCTGTAGGGCTGCAATTAACGATTATTGTGATGGTCACTAATCTATTGATTATTTCATTGATTAGTCGATAAGTCATGATCATTTTGGCAGCATCTGTTTCAACTTTGGTTTATTTATCATTCTCAGAGCAAATTAAAAATCCATGAAACATACACTTGAAAACATAATATTTTGAAACACAACTGGATTTTTAATCTATCAATTGAACAAATTAATGCTAATTATTACAGTTTTTAATTGATTATACATCTTACAAATAAATTATTATGCTATAAATCATTGCATTAAGTGGAGGTTTACTATTCAGTGTTTTATCCAATTTATACTATCACTGTTTTGTCCTGATTTAATATCTTACACATGAATTAGTACTGATATCGTTGCTCGAGGTCAGTTGCATTTTTGATAATTATGAATTTTATTAAATAACTTTTTGGTTGTACCCTGATGGATGAATATGTCTAAAAAAAATGCAAATCAGTTTCAGTTTGATTTGCTTGTAGTTTTTTAGGCTACTACAGAATAGAGTTTAGATTCTCTGCCCCAGCCTGTTTTTTTTATTTTTTTTTTTATTTTATTTTTTTTACAAAAGTAATAGTAACACACAGTGACTTGAATAAGTAACTTTAATCTGATGACTGGTTTGGAAATATTAATGTGGTAGATTACTCATCAGTGAAAAAGGTGGTCATCTCATAATGACAGCTAATGTATCTGGCCAGGCCGGGCTAGGACTCAACGTGCTCAGGTCGAGTCCGGCTTGATTTTTTGGGCCCGATCTAGGCTCTACTACAGAGTCACACCTAAATTTAATATCGTATATTGAAGATACGAGGTTTCCACCCAACATTTACAATATGCTCCAAACCACTACAAAACAGGCTACAGCTATAACTCACGGATAACTAAGACAAATAACTTTTATCAGTTCAACTCGTGAACTTACCTGTCTGTGCGTACGTTTCAGGTGCTCATGCCTGGCTGTAGTGGTGCCATGAAATGACAGCTGTGTTTGATGAAGTTTGCACGTCACGTGTTTCGTATTTTTATTTTCAAAATGTTTCCACACTTTGGACATTTTTGGTATTGCTTTCTTGCTCACCTCAACACCTCAAAACTTTTTTTAAAAGATGATGATGATAATAATAATCATAATCATCATCATCATCATAATCATAATCATCATAATAATAATAATCTTAATACTAGTTACTGTTATTGTTATTATTATTGTTATTATTATTATGACACATTGATGCACATTTTTTATTGTCGACGTAATCGATTATGTCAACTAATTGTTGCAGCCCTAGTTAGCTGTCACCTTTTTCTTGATCTGGGATGAGGCGTGGGGTGAGCCCGGTGTTTAAGTGGGCCATGGAATTAGGCCGTGTGTGTGTGTGTGTGTGTTGGTCATATAGCAGGCTTTATTGATCCCTTGTCAGTTTTGCTGCAGGCGAATATCCATAGATCTGACACACACTCAAACAAACTCACACGGTCAGAAAAAGTGTGAATAACACACTTAACACTGCCAGCAGCAGTATGTCAGTATAATTACTGACATACTGCTGCTTAAACCAAAATTGATATTCACCAGTTATATGTAACACACGTGTTGCAGGTGATATATCCAAGAGAGCAGAATGTAGGTCTATCTCTCTCATCTGTAGTAAACAGCCAGGTATTCAGCACTGACCTTAGCCATTGTATATGTCCTGTCACAGTCCTTTTTATAAGACTTTAGGACTGGGACGACGTGTCGAGTAATCGACGACATAAATTCATCGTCATGAATAATTTGCGTTGACGCGTCGTCCCAAACGGGAAGTGGTAGTACCCGCAGAGGCTGAGAATGGTCCCTCTCACACAGAGACGCTGCATTAACACCGCAGCATTTGTCAATTCTCCACTGTTGGTCATTCACACAGAGCAAAGCTCCGCTGGAGTAAAGACAAACTGCCATGTAATTCACTCAGAAAGCTGTGCTGCGACTCCTAAATAGACGTGACGGTACATGTCATGATGATGATGTTGGTGTGTTTCCCAGGTGTCCCCCCTGTAAATCTAAACCCGCAGAATGTTTGTGATGAGAATGCTCATCACAAACTGCTCACAGTTGTCTGTTGTATTGCTATTGTATGCAAGTTTTAAATCATCATTAAGCACAAAGCGTGTAGCTTAGAGTGATAAAAGTTAGCCAAGTCTAATGGTGTAGATCTGAGCCAGAAAAGTCATTTAATGATCTAACATTAATAAACCCTTGGAATCCTTCATACAATCAACATTACTTTTTCTCTGGTGCCACCATTGTAATGTTTGGCCACACATTAACGATGAACAACTTTGCTCTTCTTAGATTCTTACCATTTTGTGGTTCAAGAAGACATTTTGTGTGATTTGGTGCCCTACACAGCTTGAGTGCAACACCACTGATGTAAATTAAAATCCCAGTTTAGTCATAATTTGTCTGACATAATGTCGGTTCTAACTACAGACAAAACTCTACATCAACTACATCATAACAGTGTTATGTCTTGAAAAGTAGTAAAGTAAACATATATAACACTTTAATCCTACACACTCAGTGGTGTTACACAGGGTGTAAACAAGTGATGTGGCTGTGACTGAGACACCATTCAAAAAAAAGTAATAATGCGAGGAACTTTCAGGTTTCGGTGATTCTAGCACCCCTAAGATCTGTTGTAAAGATCTTTCTGCCAGTGGTGCCTGCATTTGTTTTGGAAGCAAGTGACAAAGAGGATGGGTCATGATGAGGATATATATTAATATGTCATTTTACATGTGATATATTTGTCCGGACCAAAGCATTAAGAGCGTATTATGAAAAAACAACAGTCTTTTCACTGATGGTCTTGTTTGCTGTCACAGGTCATTTTATAATCATTGGATAAATTGCAAGACTGTTTCATAAGCTCATATGCAATGTGTGCTGATGAAACAGCGATGGCTTGTTAAAGCCGAGTTACCGCTCTGCCTATAGACATCTGGTAGCCAGACCACATGTTTTATTGACTGTGTGTGTGTGTGTGTGTGTGTGTGTGTGTGTGTGTGTGTGTGTGTGTGTGTGTGTGTGTGTGTGTGTGTGTGTGTGTGTGTGTGTGTGTGTGTGAGAGAGAGAGAGAGAGACAAAGAGAGAGGGAGACTGTTTGGGTCACATTACCCTCTGGTGTATACTTTTACACTTGGGTCAGTGTAACCATATCTGCAGGGATTGTCACTACCTCTAAGCTGTCTCTGCAGCAATGGAACTGTGGTGAAAGCTGATATTGTGTTTATCTACCTGGTTAGCAGGTGACACTCTAGACCAGTGGTCCTCAATAGGCGGCCCTCAGGCCGCATCCGGCCCGCCAGCCTCCTGTTTGTGGCCCCCCGAACTGTTGGGGTGATGGCTCATCCAGATACAGCAAAGCTCCCTGGTATTATTTCCCGACCAGCTTAACACGTGAAAGGGGGTTCACCCCAACCGTAAACACAAACTTCGGCCCTGGAGGAAATCATCTCCCCTGTGCTTTGCAACCACGGTCCAGGAGCCAACACTTACCGTGTGTGTTTTTTTTCCACTTGGCAAGCCGACTGGACATGACATGGGGGTGTGGCAGCATCGACGATTCCATTTTATAATTCAAGGTTCGAGATTGCGCCTTAATTTCGGTCGATTTCGATTTGAAATCGAAATCATGACACCCTTAGCATATATACATAAGGATAAGTACACATAAGTCATCAGCATGTCCTTCCATGTGTCCTTTCTCAAAATGTAATGTCTTCCTATGCCACCTTATTGCCCTGTCATATTTCCTCATCTCAAAGCTTTTGTTTTTGCTGACATATTTCACGTTTTAATAAAGACACCACACCTTTGCCTGTCCTGGACACCTGTCTTTGTGATTTCATTGGATTTAGTAAAGTAAATTGTTTTTATTTGTCTCTTAGCCCATCTGGACAGTCAAGACTGTTTTGGGAGACAGAAGTGGATATACACACACAGTTTTTGTTGCAAGCACAGTGTCTCCTGTACACTGCTTGCCTAAGCACACATGCAAACATGTAGACAAAGTGTGGGTCAGTAGGTGGCTGGACTTTGTTTCATTTCTACAGAATGTGTTTTGATCAAAGTTCAGCAGCCCTAGTATCTCTATCAGTTTAAAAACAGTATCTCCTTACAGTCAACAGAGAGCACCTTTAAAAAAAAAAAAGTAAAATGTGCCACTCAGTTCATTCAAGATTCAGTAGTTACTCTATCAACTTTAAAGTTGTTTTTTCTGTTTGCTCAACAACATCAACAACAATAATCATATCACTGAAAATGAGCAAATATACAACATTACAGTACATAAACAAAGTGTCCACAAAAACACTGTTGCAATTGTAGTGAGCAGCATCATGTCAACATAGCACAACACTGTCTGACATTGTTACAAGTACATATCTTGATCACAATTCTCTAGTAATCAAGGTCAAGGAATTTTTTTTAAGGTTATTTTTGTGCACGTTAACTTGACAGTTAGCATGACAGTGATAGTGAAGAAGTAGACTATAGCAGCAATGATTCATTAATATATCAATAAGCTGTCATTAATAAATTAAATTAATTGCCATTCTATCAACTGATCAATTGACTTGAGCTGTTTTATGTTTTCATTTCTGTAGTACAGCTTAGAGATGACAGGAAAATGGGATGGGGGGTGGCATTCTGCAAAGGGCCACAGGTCAGACCCCCAGCTGGCTACTGATACTTCTGCAGTTTTCTAGTGCTACTATAGTGTTCATCAGTTAACACCATCTAACCCTTTTTGCACAGTTATCGTTATGAACATAGCAGTGATGTATCTGTTTTTAGTTTACTTCCTCAACAATACACCCAACCTTCTCTTCTCCACTACAGGAGACCTTACAGCAGTTGATAGTCATGCCCCTTCCCAACATCCTCTGCATCGCCAAGGATCCATTATCAGGTAGCACACACACCCACACATCACACACCCTTACCTTAGCAGTGTTGTAAAAAGTACCTAAAAGTCAAACTTGATTAAAAATGCAGTGTTAAAATATTACCCTGATGAAAATAAGGGTCACCCATGCAAATAGTACCTGAGTAAAAGTCTTCAAGTAAAATTAGTGAATTAAAAAAATGTATATTTACAAGTGTGTGTGTATATACTGTCTAGCATGGAACAACTGATTGTTGGCCTCTGAATCATTGTTTTTCATCCAGTTGCTGATAAAATAAATTGATGTAAAAATCCACTACTGGCCCTGATGCAGCATGTAATCTGTAAAGGGTGTGTGTGTCTCTGCCTGTGCAAAAACACACTTATGGCCATTCGCTGAACATATATGCAGTATATTATTAACTCTTTGTTAGGGTGGCTACCATCCTATTTATTAGGGCTGGGTATTGTTAAGAACCTCACGTTTCAGTTCGATTTCGATTCTTTTTGCAATTTGATTCAATATCAATTCAATTCAATACTGATTAAAATGGTTTGATATCGATTTAGTAATAAGTAGTATTAAACAAATAATTAATTAGAGTACCTGTTAAGTTTTAAATTCAATTATCAAGGCAATCTCATATTATAAATCTTTCCTCTAGGAAGTTCTAGTTCGAATTGAAATATAAACAAAGGCACATGATGTGTTTAGTTATAAAATAGTGCAACCATAGTTAAGCTGAGAAAGTGCCATTGTTTCTGGGACTCCGTTTTTGTCTGACATAAACATAGACATTACCGCAGTCCCTCCGCCCTCCGGCTAGACGCGAGGGGGCTAAACGTTGACACCGTACCCCTCTCGCTCCCTGGAGCAGAGTGCTACCCATGGGCGCATGGTGCAGCAGCCAGGGTGAGACTAGCTGCACAGGGAGTTTACAGTCTCCAAAAGAGCTGTGCATCAGACATCAGCGCCGACCTTCGAGCGAGGTCGCGGGCGAGGCGCGTCCAGTTGTCGGAGGAGGGGACAGTGGGTGGTCAGGGGCCGCTGCTTGCCTGAATTGATTCAGAGGATTTTAAAAATATATTGCAATGCATTGATGAATCGGTATTTTTAATCACCTCTACTATCTCATCACAGTGTCACTGTGGTGAATGTAATAAGTCCACTTCGATAAAGTCATGTTGGCACATGTATTAGTGCAGAGCAGAAGTGTCAATATTAGCGGTGTGTTTGCAGAGTTGAAAAAAAAATTGCTTTTGCTGTTAAATCGATTGATCTTTTGATATTTTTTTTTCAAACACTATGTTCAAAGACTCACTAATATTCTGATGTACAATACCACCCTGTGTTTTGTTGTCGCCAGCTAGGAGCATGGAGGATCTGAAAAGACTTCTGCTGCTGATACTCGGCTGCGCTGTCCAGGTAATACACACACTCACACACACATGCCCAAACACAGCAGCTCACTGTCTCAATCACCCAATCTCTCCCAGGAAGTGTATTTCTGTCTGTTTAGTTTTGCATGTCTGAGCATAGCCGTTCATTGTGTTTGCTGATAAGGTGGGACTGTTGGGTCAAAATGCACAGGAGATCCTATCCTATCCTATCCTATCCTATCTGCTGTAACAAAATAATTTCCCAGTCTGGGATCAATAAAGTGATTTTATTGTATTGTATTGTATTCTATTCTATTCTATTCTATGTTTTATTTAAGCAATATCACACGAGAGGGATTGCGGTTGTACTGTATAACAGGACTGGTGTGTTTCGTGCCACAGATAATCACACTAGTGCTGTTATACAGTACAACCGTACGCCCATGAGCGTGATACTGCTTTTATACAACACAATTTTTGTGTAGATATGTATTTTATGTTTGGACTGCGACACTGTATCTATTAATCAAAAGCATCACACCTATGCCCACCCACTGCCATGATCTCCCTCGCCTTGAGTCCCGCATCAGACAGTTTCTGTATGGAAGTGTTGGCTTTATTTTTGCTCTTCTTTAATTTGTCAAGTCAGCTGATGTCATATCAACACACCTGGTTTATGCTGATGTATCCTGGCCTCTCTCCTTCCCTTTGTCCTCCTCTGAGTCTGACCATTTGTAATTTAACTCAAATGTCATTTGTGGAAATATGTCCATCTTTGCAGTGCAAAGTTTGCCACAATCCAAGACAATTTAGCAACTGATGTACCGTTAATTATTGGTAATTCTGCGCAGCAGAGTGATATGTCTGTAAAAAGTCCCAGTGCGGTTATACTCTATATCAGCAATCATGGAATTCCTCTTGCCCAATCAAATTACATGGTCAAAACTAACTGTTGTATAAACACAGCTGAACCATTAGAATGATGTCTTTTACTGTATATATTTCTATATTGTTAATAATTGAATATTTAACTTAATAAAGTTACAGTAAAGTTGAAATGCATTTTTAGAAATTCTGAATTTAACTTGATATCAGTCTGACATGGCGAGGTAGGAGTTTAATGGGCTGCCTATAATTAAAGAGGAAGGGTTAGTCATGTGATTGGTGGGGATCAGGTGGTTTCTCAGTCTGTGTGCGTATTTGTTCATTTCTTTATTGTCTTTCATTTCTACCTCTCCCATGGCTCTGATCCCACCTACCAGCTTTTTTTTTTTTTATCTCGTCATTCATCTTTTCTTCCTTTGCCTGCGGTTGTTCTGTTTCTCTCTCCCTCACTCCCTCACTCCTAGTATCCCTCCTTTCTTTCACTCTTCCCTCCTTTTATATTCCTCCCAATCTCTACTGGTTGTAATGGTTCCAGAAAAGAGGAAGGCAATGAGGGAGAAGGTGGATCATAAAAATGTTGTTGATCCTGTACACATTTTTTTTCCACCTAGTAGTAAGAATACATTTGCATGTAATTACATTTCACTTTCATCATCAAACTACATCTCCCATAGTCAATGTAATGGAAACATTAAAAAACAAGATTTGATTCAAATGTCTTTGCTATTTTAATTTCCGTGTGTGTGTGTGCGTGTATCAGTCTGAGCGTAAGGAGGAGATGATAGAGAAGATCAAGTTGCTGGACATTGAGACACAGGGTGCCATTGTCTCTCACATCCAGGAGGTCAGTACACTATGACAGAAATAAACTGCTGATAAATGAATATCAAATGTTTGTTGTATTGTTTTTTTTTAACTTCTTTGAACACAGTGAAAAAGCATCATTTAAATGATTTAAAAAAGGCACAAAATCAGTTTAACATTCTTTTTATTGCCCCTGTTTCTGTGCAAAGATGATCTCCACCAGACGTACACCATGAGCTTTTTCTGGCCATAAACTGAACCCAGCAGCCAGATACCTACAACACATTTGCTTCTAAAAGAGTCTCCCACCCTGAAACAATGGATAGATATTGTAAAAAAGATATACACTGTGGAACATATGACAATCGATTTTAAGATTATAGAAGGGAGGAGAGTATTCTCACAACAACTGTCTGGCAACTGAAACTATGTTATATATCAATGTAAAACAGACTTTGTTGGTAACAACTCCTGGGTATCATTATGCCTTTGTGTTGTTGAAAGCTGTGGATTGAGGCATTATATTTTTCAGGTCATCTGTCAGTCCCTAAGTCTGTCAGTCTGTCCCATTCTTGGAAACACAATGTCTCAAAAATACCTTGTTGGGATTTCTTCAAATTTGGCACAAATGTCCACTTGGATTAACTGATTAGATTTTACTGTTCAAATGTCAAGTTCATAGAATGGTGTCTGAAACCTGGAAATCAGTTAGCATTTTTTCACTTCCGGTTCTCTTCTCTCAAAATCTTAAAAAAAGGTTTTTTAAAATTTGTTTTTGGAGAAATGCCTGAATCAAGGTAATTGCTACTTTTAGAGAAATTACCTGTTATGGCTCTCAGGTCAGCCCTTTATTTCTCAGTCAGGCTAAAATCTGGTGGATGACTTGGATGATGACATCAGGTTAAGTTGTTTAGGTTGTGTCTTAATATGTCAAGCTGATTTACAGCAGTAATAAAGTAAAGTAAAATTATTAATCTAGATTTGAAGCTACTTTAGCAAAACATTAACGGGAAATATTGGAAAATAAAGTGGTTATTTGAAGATATATTCACTCTACTTCATGCATGGAGAAATCCTCTATACTATGTACATTATATTTTGTGTGTGTGTGTGTGTGTGTGTGTGTGTGTGTGTGTGTGTGTGTGTGTGTGTGTGTGTGTGTGTGTGTGTGTGTGTGTGTGTGTGTGTGTGTTGTAGGTGACTCATAACCAGCTAAATGTTCTTGACCTGTCTTGGCTGGAAGAGGGATCAGAACTACCACATGAGGAGCTGGAACCTCTGTCCCGCAACATGGCTGCGTCGCTACGGCATCTGATTGAACAGAGAGACAAAGCCAGTGAGGTACTGAAGCTCAAACAAAATGTTATGAATCATGATAAGAATATCTTATACAGTTAAACACCTCCATTCTTTTTTGTCTACTTCTAATATGATGAATGTGATGCAGTTAATTTGTTTACATATGTTTGATTATTGTGATTGGGGTCCAGTTTGTAGTATTCAATGGTGCAATGTTGTTTCATAAGATTTTCTCATTGTACACTAATATAAAAGCGATCAGACCCCCCTCCACCCCCAAACTAGAATTTGCAATCAGGTTCTCGACCAGTGATCACATGAGGTAAAGATCAAAATTAACCACTATGCACTGGAATTACTTTACTTTGAATTTATTAGACACAAACAAAATGTTTCTCCTGTAGCTTCTCAGGTTCACTTAGCAAATTTAAGTTAGCACTCACAGGTGTGATACATACATGGGTCACTTGACAGATTATCACATTCTCCATCTTTTCAAAGTGTTTTATTCAAAGGCGAATACAAATCTTTAGAGAAACAGACTATATGTCCGACAGACTAAATAAACTAATTCATACATTTATGTTTTGAAAATTGCTCAGTTTAAGAATATTAAAGGTCTGCCTGTTTCAATGGGAGAGGAATTAAAACTGAATTAGTCAAAATACCCTCTGTTCCTCCAGGTGATTGTGGATCTGACCCAGGAGAGGGACTACTTATGCAGTCAGCAGACCCAGGAAGGGTGCAGGAACCTGGAAATGAGCAGCCTAGAGTGTGTCCAGCTTTCTGGTGGTGTGGGAGTGAGTAATGGAGGCCCGGCTATGATTGTGTCTGGGCTGACTAAAGAGGAAAAGCAGCACCTATCTGTGGAGCTCGCTGATACCAAAGCCAAGCTCCGTAAATACAGACAAGAACTGTGAGTATTTTGTCCAAGACACAAACTATCAAGTAATTGCATACTGCTCTAATGTTTTTGATGCTCACAATGTTATTGTATGACTACTTATAATGTGAAAAATTTGGCTGACATTGACAACCCACAGAAACAAATGTGGATAAAGCACTGGCTTTTTGAGAACTATTTCCTGTCAGAGTCCAAAAGGTTTCTGTGTGTATTACTGGTTTGAGGCTCAATTCTGGCGATGCAAGCAGCAACTAGATGTCATTATACATCCAACACAGTTTATAATGCTGTCTACTTCCAGGGTTCTCCCCAGAAATCTGTAGTGTAGTGGTGCACCGTCATCCCAATGGGTGGGTGTAAACTTTTACACACTTTGTCACGTTTCAACCACAAACGTAAATGTATTTTTTTTATGTGACAGACGAACAAGGTGGTGCACAATTGTGAAGTAGAAGGAAAATGATACATGGTTTTAAAACATTTTTAAAAATAAAAAACAGAAAAGTGTGGCATGCAAAAGTATTCACCCCTCTGAGACAATACTTTTTAGAACCACCTTTTGCTGCAATGACAGCTGCAAGTCTTTCGGGGTGAGTCTCTACTAGCGATGCACATATAGAGTAGTGTTGTCAGGATACCAAAATTATGACTTTGGTACGATACCTGCCTAAAATATCTCGATACCGATACTGAAACAATACCACGGCGGAAAACTAGAACATCATCAAAAGTAATGGAATAAAATATCAGATGACAGAAAGTAGAAGTTAAAATGATTTATTTCTATTTATTAAGGGTTAGGGTTAAACACTTCAAAAGTCAAAATAAAAATATATTATTGTAAAAGCTGCTGAGCTTTATAGCTTCTGTATCCAAGAAGACAAGTGTCATCTTGTTTTGTTCATTTGTCTTGTTTGCTCTGAGATTATTAAATAGCCTGATTTTTCATTAAAAGCTCAGTGCTTATAGTAGAAAAAAAATTAAAAGCACATTAACTACAATTTTATTCAGCATAAAAATAATGAACATGAATGACATTAACTGTAAGTCTGGCAATTCATTAAAAATTTGCAATTTGCATTTCATATTGATAAAGTTCAAACTCTGGATTATTAGCAGGCAAACTACATTAGTGCACTAAAGTACAACACAAATGACCTGGTGGAGGTCTGTGCTCTAATCACACCATTTTCAGTTACAAAATATATTATAAATTATTGACATAAATGTACATGCTATGATTATATTACTAGTACTGACTGACTTAAAATAGATCAAGTTGATCAGCATACTTGTGAACACCAGCACATGTTATGGTAAAGTTCATGTTACTGCAGTGTGAACGTTGCGTTTGCATACAGAGCTGTGGAACCACATCGGACTGTTAAACTGTTGGCTTTACCCCTGACTGCCTCGTGCAACTCTGATGGTGAAAAAAGTTTGCTTGACCATCATCTGGGTGATATTTAACGTTAAGTTATCTATCACTAACCTGCAGCTCTTTGAACTCTTTCAACAAGTCCACATGTCTGTCAGCTGAATGTGACATGAGTGCTCCTGCCGACCGTCTGAGGCGTGTTGAAAAAGCAGAAGCACGGAGCGAAATATGGAAATATTTCACTTACGTTGCCGACAGTAAGGGCAAGCCCACGGACACCACAAGGCCAGTCTGTAAACGATGCTTTAAATCCGTAATGACCAAGGGAGCCAACACGTCTGTCTCGCTCTGCTCTGTGACTGTCACCATGAAACCACGCCCACTCTGGCTGCAGGCAGTGAGGAGGCAGAGAGAAGCTGCACACACTGTCGCATGAAGTTCATCAACTACTGATACTAATAAAACGTGAAAAAGTATTGTTTTTAACGGCTGGGTACCGCGGTACCTTTCTAGTATCGGTTTACCGTGCAACACTAATATAGAGACTGAAATATTTTCCCATTCTTCCTTGCAAAATAGCTAAAGCTTAGTCTAATTAGATGGAGAGTGTCTGTGAACAGCAATTTTCAAGTCATGCCAGAGATTCTCAAATGGATTTAGGTCTTTGAATGGGCCATTCTAACACATGAACATGCTTTGATCTAAACCATTCCACTGTAGCTCTGGCTGTATGTTTAAGGTCGTTGTCCTGCTGGAAGGTGAAAATCCACCCCAGTCTCAAGTCTTATGAAGACTGGTTTTCTTTCAAGATTGTCCTGTATTTGTCTCCATCCATCTTCCCATCAACTCAAACCAGCTTCCCTGTCCCTGCTGAAGAAAGGAAGGTACTAATGTTCGCTATTTTAAAATTAAAAGCCTCCTGCTAGGAACCCAGTTATTTAAGTAAATCAAAAAGTGTCTGCATATTTGTTCCAATGCATATGTTGTACGTCACTGTTCACACCCAACTTCATGCTTCAAGTCACATCACATGTATATGCCTACCCTGGTGGCGGCTCTTTGCGAAAGAAGGAATATTGAACCTCCCTTTTAGATAGACAGGGCGGCAGAGTGCAGCCTATACCTTGCAGCAAATGTGCTGCTTTTTCTATCTAAAAGGGGCTAGTAATTCCTCTCTCAACCAGTAGAAAATGCTGTGAACACCTGATGATGCATGAAAAAATAATACCGTCATATACCGTGAAACCGTGATATACATTTTTGGTCATACCACCCAGCACTAGAACAGTGCTCCATGAGATGTTCAAAGCTTGGGATATTTTTTCATATCCTAGCCATGCTTTAAACTTCTCCACAACTTTTCCCCTGACCTGTCTGGTGTGTTCCTTGGGCTTCATGATGCTGTTTGTTCACTAATATTCTCGGCCTCTGAGGCTTTCACAGATCAACTGTATTTATAGTGAGATGAGATTGCACACAGGTGGACCCCATTTAATAATTAGGTGACTTCTGAAAGCAATTGGTTGCACTGGATTTTATATAAGCGTATCAGAGTAAAGGGTGGTTAATACTTTTGCACACCACACTTTTCAGTTTTTTATTTTTAGAAACGTTTGAAAGTCATGTATTATTTTCCTTCCACTTTACAATTATGCACCACTTTCTGTTGGTCCATCACACAAAATCCCATTAAAATACATTTATGTTTGTGGTTGTAACGTGACAAAATGTGGAAAAGTTCAAGGTTTAGAATACTTTTGCAAGCCACTGTAATTACAGTGTAAATCTATTTAGAGAAAAACCATACAATCCCATGTTACATACAGCAGTTGCAAGTTGTTCTGCAAAATATATTGACTAGATTCGTTTACCTATTTATAGTAAAGACTTGCAGTAAGATGTATATTTCATTACTTGTTGTCATCAGATTCTTCAACTACTATCAACCTATCTAGATATTAGCAAGGTTTGGGGCTGATTATACATTACAACTTAATGGTGAACTGTAAAAATTTTAGTTGAATGTGCATGTGTTTTCAGGGAAGAGAAAACAGAGCAGCTGATGGACTCAAAACATGAAGTGGAGCGTCTGGATCAGGAGTTACAAATACTGAAACAAGAGGTCAGAACCCAGTTATAATCAGTCAATCAATCAATCAATCAGTCAATCAAAGATTTTATTGTCATTTTATAGTACTAACAAAGCAGCAATACAAAAATGAGGTTACATTTCTGCAAGATCAATAACAGAAGACACAATAAATGACACACAATATATAAATATAATAATTTAAAACTAAAACTATGACTATGGGCTCATGAAGTGCATCAGTGCACATGCTCCAGATCAGCAGTTCATCAGTCTAACAGCTTGTGGAAGGAAGCTGTTCATAAGTCTGTTAGTTCGACTTTTATGACGTTTTCCTGATGGGAGCAGTTCAAAGAAAGTGTGGAGAGGGTGAGAGGCGTCCCTGATGATGTTCCGTGCCCTGCTCCTGCAGTGGCTTTAGAAGAGTTCCTGGACAGAGTGGAGGGAAACTCCGATGACCCTCTCAGCTCCTCTCACTATTCTCTGCAGGGCTTTTTTGTTTGACATACTGCAGCTGAGTACCATGAGTACCATGTCGAGACACAATATGTCAGAACATTCTCCACCACACCACTATAGAAGGTCCTGAGGATGCTGAGGGGGAGAAAGGCTTGTTTCAGCTTACTCAGGAAGTACAGTCTCTGCGGGGGCTGGTTCGTGATCCCTGAGGTGTTTTTATTCCAGCTTATGTCCTGCGAGATCTGCACTCCCAGGAACTTGATGTTCTCCACCCTCTGCACTGTGCGGCCACTGATACTGACAGGAGCGTGCTTTGGCTGTGACCTTTGGAAGTTGATAAACATCTCCTTTGTTTTGTCCACATTGAGCACAGATTCAGTTCTCTGCACCAACCCTCCAGGTGTTTAACTTCTTCTCTGTACATTGTTTTCTCTGTACATCCTCTGTGGGGTGACTGTGGCTCAGGTGGTAGAGCAGGTCTATGTTTGGAGGGTCAATGGTTCGATCCCTGCTCAGCCAACTCGGCATCATGGTCATTGGGCCTTGGGCAAGACACTTCATCCACCTTGCCTCGTGTGAATGTGTCTGAGGTGGTGGTCTGAGGGTCTGTCATTGATCCCTGGAGGGGCCGCTGCATCCGTGCCCCATAGCAAATAACATCTAGTGTCACATCTGTAGGACTAGAGGGATATGATGTGGAAAAAAGGGAAGAAAGGTAGATTGGATGCATTATTTTTCTGGATTCTACACAGGGTTTGGCATTGAAAAGTGATAGTCATATTTCACCCTTCCTTACTGCCAGAGGCTGTACTTATCACTGGATATCTTGAGTCTCACACACACGCAGGAGTTTTAATATTACGCAGATCAACTGCAGATCAACTACTGTAACCCTTAACCCTTTGTCCACACTGGCTGCTTCTTTATTGTCTTTAGATGACAGCCTGTAACAGGCTGGACACACTGGCTGGTGACCCGTGTGTGGTGAGATGTCTTGCTTTTCATTTCAGCATTGATGTTAACAGGTAAGAGCAGTGTGGTGGTCAGTATTATTTGTTGGAAAAGATTAGCCAGGAAACTTCCTCATTCTTGCCTGCTTTATTTACTCTTCTTCTGCCCAACTCTCACAACAACAACTACTGTGCCACTCACATTACTGCAGCGCCCTCTATGTTCACATCTGCATAGCACAACACAACATTTCCTCTTTCCTTGAAGAAATTACTTCCACATACTGATTATATGAAGCGTTTTTAACAAAATTATGTCTTGTATGAACCACGTGTAAACATAACTTTTTTTTTTTTCACCTCTCTCTGCATCACATAAATTAACAGTGGCAAACCATTTTAACAGTATGGAACCTGTAATTGCATCAGCCATCGCTGTATCAACATTTTCCATTTAGGTAACAGCATCAGAACATTTTCTTTTCATATGTCAGTACACAATCACGTATTCCTCTACCTAACAAAACCTGTTAGCCACTGTGGTGGATTTCTTGTTCTCTGGCCATGCCTTGGACCTAGTTCTGGTGCATTATGTTGCGCATTCTCAGGCACCATAAGCCCATCAAAAGTAGTGTCATGGTCTATACCAGTGGAGATCAGAGCCCTCTTAGGGAAGGATGCCAGCTTGGATGCATTCCATTTCCGACCATCACTGAGCAGGTAATTGTTCGGTCCTACTTTCTTGATGACAGTCAGAGGTTCTGTGAATCTGGATGAACCCTTAGGAACATGTTCGGGTCTCCGGACATGCACAGTGTCATTTGCTTGGAACTCTGGTACTTTTGCACCGACCCTTCTGTCTGTGTACTCTTTGCTCTTTTGCTGTTTTTGTTTTGCTGTCTCTTTCACCTGTGTGTGTGTCTTGATGTTATGTGAGACAGGCAGTACATGTAGTTTTGTGGTCATGTTTCTGTGTCTCCGTAACTCAAATGGTGTAGCTCCTGTTGTAGCATGTTGTGTGGCTCGATAGTTCTGTAAGAACTCTGTCACAGTCTGTTTCCATGGTCTGTGCATTTTGTCCGCTGACTGTAAGCACTCTTTAAGCACCCTGTTGAACCTTTCAATGGCTCTGTTAGCTCTAGGATAATATACACTAGAGCGCGGGAGCTTTATCTCTCTCTCCCTCAGAAAGTTGGCAAAGGTATGGGAGGTGAATTGACATCCATTGTCAGAAACCAGGTAGGAAGGATTTCCCTCCCGGCCAAAGACAGTGGCCAAAAAAATGAATGACAACTTCAGTAGTGACAGTTGGGGTGAATGCTACTTCAGGCCACTTGCTATAATAATCAATAAGAGTTGTGGCATAGCGACAGTCCCATGCAGCCTGGTCGAAAGGGCCTGTAATGTCAATCCCCACTTTCTCCCATGGTCCATTCGGAAGGTCCACAGGAATGAGTGGTGCAGGTGCAGTTTTTGCAGTCTTGTCTGTATATTGGCATGACACACATGAAGCTATCATATTGTATACATAACTGTCCATTCGTGGCCACCAATACAGCTCACAAAGTCTCTGTTTTGTTCGTACCAGTCCTTGGTGTCCTTCATGTGCCAAATCTGAGTGTCTGAGTGAAACTGGAACGATCAAGCGATCTGTGCCCCTCATGATAAATGAGTCATCAACAGCCAGTTCATCCCTCACATTGAAGTATGGAGCAAGTTCAGGTGTCACATTGTTTCTGCATTTTGGCCAGCCTGTCTGTATCTGACCTCTTAGCTGTGTCAGTTCAGGGCATGTGCCACAGGCTGCAGCGAATTCTGGCAAGGAAATAGCATGTAAAGACTCCTGAAAGACAGCAGCAACCATGTCCGGTACCTCAGAAGCTTCTCCTGTAGTGGGAAGTGGAAGCCTGGAAAGGCAGTCAGCCGTCACGTTTAGTTTGCTTGAATGGTAGGTGACATTGTACGTAAAACAAAGCAGTCTAGCCGACCATATGGCAATTCTTAGTCCAGCACAACCAGCACCTTTGGATGTAAGGAGAGATGTAAGTGCTTGGTGGTCAGTACGAAGCATGAAGTGGCATCCCCACATTTAGGTTCTCCACTTCTCCACCGCCCAAACACATGCAAGAGCTGCACGTTCAATAGTAGAGTACTTTCTTTCAGCAGGCAAAAGTGTCCTGGAAGCAAAGGCAACAGTTCTCTCTGTGTTGTCTGGGTGGAGCTGAGTGAGTACAGCCCCGGCCCATAGTCAGACGCATCAGTGGTCACTTGAGTAGGCAGTTCGGGGTCATATAGTGCTAGAGCAGGACTCTCTAGTATCAGTCTTTTGATTTCAGCAAAGCTGGACACCGCCTCTGCAGTCCAGGTGAACTTCAGGTCAGTAGAGTCTTTGAGAGTGACATGTAATGGTTCAACAATGGTAGCAAAGTCAGGAATGAACTTACTGTACCACGATGCAAGGCCAAGGAAGGATCTCAGAGAGTATGTGTCATGTGGGACAGGCGCCTGAGCCACTGCGCTGACTAGATCTTTGTCCGGGTGGAGTCCATCTTTGGATATGGTGTCCTAGAAAAGACAAGGATGCCTGATTCAACTTACATTTATGCATGCCCAACTTAAGTCCCGCCTCATTCAAGGCATGCAGCACCCTCCGTAAGTTGGCATCGTGATCCTGCTGGGTGGTACCATAACATATGATAACTTCAAGGTAGGCTTGCACTCCTGGGAGTTCAGACAGTATGGTAGACATCATTTTCTGGAAAGCTGATGGAGCTGACGCGAGTCCAAATGGGACGGAACAGAACCAGAAAAGGCCCTTGTGAGTGATAAATGCAGTTATATCACGGCTGTCTGGGTGGAGCAACATTTGATCATATGCAGAGGCAAGGTCAAGGGTGGAAAAGACAGTAACCCCCCCGCAGATTGGTGAGCAGTTCGTCCATGTGTGGTAAGGGCTAGCAGTCACAGACGATAGATGTATTCGGCTCTCTTAAGTCAACACACAGGCGAGGCTTTCCTCCACCCCGTCTCAGGGTGACAACAATGGGAGAGACCCATGGAGAAGCATCAATGTGCTCAATGATGCCCCTGTCTTGTAGATCTTGAAGCTCCTCAGTAACAGCCTGTCATACTGAGAAAGGAAGCCTCCTCAGCTTCTGTTGAACTGGAATGGCATGTGGTTTCAGTTGTATTTTGTGCACAAACCTCTCTGCACATCCAATTTCTTGTACCTGGGCCTCTGGAGCAGTTAGTGCCATTGCAATTGGGACTGTAGGCTTAGTGTCAGGGGAGCCCTTGAGATTTACAGTGGGAATTACTTTGTTACCCTCAATACACATATGCAGAGCAACAAACAGATTTAACCCAAGCAAAGCAGCACCTGACTCAACAACCATAAATGAGCATTTAGCTGAATGTCCCTCATGAGTAACTGTGGCATGTAATTGCCCGATAACTGGTATTGTCTCTTTTGAGTATGTACACAGAGTCACACTAGGCTTAGCAAGTTCACAGGTAGAAAAGAGAATCTGGTATATGCTGAAAGGACGAATAGAAACAGATGAACCTGTATCAACAATGAGCTCAACATCATGCGAATGTTCATCAACATGTACAGTACTTTGGATTTTATCCTGCACAGCATTGTCCATGTAAAGCACAGTCAGTTCATTTATCAGTGCCTCACGCACCTCTTTTTGGCCAGACCGACAAACTTTGGCAAAATGTCCCATTTTTCCACATGAATTGCATGTGGCTTTGGCTGCAGGGCATGACGGTTTGTTAGCCAAGTGGCTAGTAGATCCACAGCGATAGCAGGAGTGACTATTTCACTACAGTTTTATGTCTGTGTCACAGACAAGAAGCTAATACACACAGCAGGTGAAAGGCAGTTTTTTTCCCTTGCACCTATATTTTCTCTCTGTGTCATTGTCCTACCCATGTTCTTGCAATTTCAACAGGGGTCAAGGAAAATGTAATATAATAATTAATAAATGGATAATTAACTCAATGTTAACAACAATTGGGCAGGTAGGTGCTGAATATATTTTCTCTTGTAACTTTGCTGTTTTCATGTTTACAGTGCTGTCTTTCAGGCTAATTTAAATGGGGGTTAGCAGTGCATGCACCCCATACTCTGCCATGATAAACTGTCACTTTGCTAATGAAGAGAGCAGAATTAATTTATTGTTAATATTATAATCAATGTGGTTGTCATTATTATAGTTTTTATAGATAATTTATTAAACTTGTTTCAAGACAGTGCATTCCATGCATGTCCCTCTAGGTTGCAATCCCTCTAGATTGTGGGAGGATTTGCACTAACATGTCTTGATCTTACATAACCTACTGCACATAACCTCACATGCTCCTCGAAGTCGCTCTTCAGCCTTTTTTGCTATTTTCGTTTTGTTTTGTTTTTTTCACTTTGGTAGCCATTTCCACTAAAATATTGCTTTTTTTTGCTATTTCCAGCGCCAACTCAAAGGAGTGAATCAATTTTGTTAAGAGAAATTAATTAACTGTTCCATCGAAATGATCCTTACATCTATTGGCTTATATCTTCTTCTTTTGGATTCATCTTACTACTGTACGAATATGTATGTAATAGTGTTGCACGGTAAACCGATATTAGAAAGGTACCGCAGTACCCAGTGTGTGCAGCTTCTCTCTGCCTCCTCACTGCCTGCAGCCAGAGTGGGCGTGGTTTCATGGTGACAGTCACAGAGCAGAGCGAGACAGACGTGTTGGCTCCCTTGGTCATTACGGATTTAAAGCATTGTTTACAGATGGGCATTGTGGTGTCCGTGGGCTTGCCCTTACTGTCGGCAATGTAAGTGAAATATTTCTACCAGAGATATAGACCTTGGTTGCAGACTTATTCTCAAGTCAAAATCCCACGCCAGGGGAATGTCGGCTTCATCCAGAGGTGGTGTGAAGCATCTGGGGTCTCTTCGGCAAGGCAGAAGTTAATTTCTCCAACCCTTTTCGCCTTCAGTTGTGGGTGTGGTTGCTGGAGGGTCCTACCCAGTTCTGAGTGAGTGCATAGACCACTCAAGGTTACGATCCTGAATGCCAGAGTGCCATCTACTCACATGTAGTATCAGAACAGGTGGACATTGTTCTCTGACTTGTGTGCAGGTCCGAATGAAGACCAAGTATATTGCTCTATGTCTGTGGTCTTTAAGTTTCTGCAGTGCCTCCTGGACCAGGGCCTGTCTACCTCTGAGAGTGTATGTGGCTGTCATTTTTTCACACGATGTTAGGGTTTGACAATGACACAATAGAGGGCCACATACTGGTGTCCTTCTTTATGAAATGGCCCCGAGATTGCATCCCCCAAGTGCCCCATTGGCTCCTGTATGAGACGAGCCTCTGGTGATAGATGATAGATGTGTTGGAGTCATAAATGCCTTGTCTGTGAGCAGTTCCTGTTGGGGATAGAACCCGGACAGCTTCGATGTCACTCTGGCCAAATACAGCAATCCTCACACCTCACACCTCAATTAACCTATCCAGCTTGCACAGCTTGACCTCTCATCGGGAGAACGAAAGTCCAGTCAGTTCCTTTACAGCTGTTATATGGCATTCAAGCTTTCAGTCATTTATGACCAGAATGTTCTATATAGACACTGAAGGTAAGAGTAAATGTCAGTGTATTTACATGACCTTTCTTTATGCCATTGTTCTTGTCCATGTGTTTGTGTGGTTCAGAATCAGTCGCTGTCTTGTGAGGCTCGCTCTGTCAGAGTGTACAGAGACGAGGTTGACTCACTTAGGGAAAGAGCAGCCCGGGTTGACCGTCTGGAAACTGAACTGAATAGATGCAGAGAGAAACTCAACGATGTTCAGTTCTACAAGACCAGAACTGAGGTACCAACACAGCTTCACACTACACATCCACGTACAGTTAACCATCGTATAAATGAATGCTACTCTGTTTCTCTACATGCTGTTGTCTTCCATTTGAGTAATATAGTTTAATATGATATGTTCCTGTATTAATCATTTGATGCTTTAGAAAATATACCTGATTTACATCAACTCTTTATACAGGGTCATAAATTCTTAATTTGCATGAACATGTCTGACCTTATAGAAACACATAAACCTTTCAGCTTACAGGATAGACACACTATTAGCTGTTTGCACTGGCAGTCCACTAAGTGTGTGTATGCGTATGTGTGTGGTCATTTAGGAACTTCGTGAGGACAACATGACTCTGATGGAGACAAAGGTGCTGTTGGAGGAGCAGCTGTCAGCTTCCAGGGGGCGCTGTGAAAAAATGCACACATTGGAGAAAGACAACTTGTTACTACGAGCTAAAATACACGACCTGGAAATGGTAATACCCTGTGACATCATTAATGGGTTAGAGGTCACAAATGTCATGTATACATGAAGGAGATGAAACTGCACAAGCACTCACATGGTATTGTTAGGTCTGCTAATCTGTGTGTTTGTGTGTTGTGCAGGAGAGGGACAATGAGCGTCGAAGGTTGGAGGAGCTGGTGGAGGAGAACATGCTGCTGGAGATCGGACAGAAACAGAGTATGAATGAGTCTGCGCATCTTGGCTGGGAGCTGGAACAGCTGACCAAAAACCATGACAACACTAACACAGAGAGTAAGACACACTTCTGTTCTATGATATATCATCATTTCCGGTTCTATTTGTTAGTCTGGAAATGTTAGTCTCCATATTTTGTCCAAAATAAAGTATTTGTCTTTGCTGCAGCTCGGAAGTCGTTGGTCCTTGAGCTGAACGAGTGTGTTTCCAGCCGGGCATTGAAGCTGGAGAAGGAGAACCGCGAGCTTCAGGCCTGTATAGAGAGACTGAAAGAGGACAACCACCTCCTGCAGGAGCAGCAATTCAATACCCAGGAGCTGGACAGGGAGAACCAGTGCCTTAGCAAGAAGGTAAGAAGCTTGAATGTTTTAAATCCTCTTGTAAATGAACACATTTGAATATTTCTTTGACATTTTGATGAATTTGTATGTTACTAATAACTGTGGTACCTCCATCTTGTTTGTTTGGTTTATTGTTAGTTGGAGCGTCTCCAGGGTTTATTGGATCAGGAGAGACTGACCAATCAGGACATGGAGTCTCTTGGAGAGGAAATATTGAAGGAGAAACAGAGTTTGGAGAGAGAAATGCACACTCTGAGAGCAGAGAAAGACAGACAGGTAGTTAACACGTACACAAGGTATTGCTAATGTTTGTTTTAAAAGACCTTTTTTGACACCCTGTTTTACTTGTCCTGTCCAAACAGATCTCAGAATTGGAAAGCGAGAAGCAGCACCTTTCTGATGTGGTCGTGTCTCTTCAGGGCCGCGCGCAGTCGAACAATGTTGCCAGAGTCCGTGAGGTTGAGGCTGAAAACCGCCTGCTGCACCAGAACATCACTGACACCAGCTCTCGATTGGCCAGCCTTGAAACTCAACTCAAAGTGGCCAATGTGGAGGCAGAGAGGCTGAGGGAGAGGGCGGGGCGGGTTGAAGAGGTGGAAAGAGACGCAGCAAGGCTAGAAAGGAGCAGGGATGCTCTGAGCAGAGAGGTCATAAAAAAAAATGTTTTTGATTCTAATTCATGTTTGATGTATTCTTTTAAATCTAAATGAATGGAGAAAAAAAAAAGTCTTTTTTGCCTTCAGGTGGCCACTCTTCGTGCATGCAGTGAGCAATCGGAGGCTTTACAGAAGCAGATGTCCTCCCTGGAGCAGGAGGTGCATAGGTTGAAATGGGAAGCAGAGGAGGCGCAGCGGGAGCTGCAGCGACTGGGACAGCTTGAGACAGAGAGCAGCCTGCTGTCCAAGGAGAACCTGGACCTGCGCTGCTCCTTGGAAAACCTACGCTCCACATCTGCCCGCCTGGCCAACCTACAGGATGAGCACAAAGAGACACAGAGAGAGACACAGCAGCTGCAGAGGATGCTGGAGGAGGCCAGAGAGGAAGTGCATGGAGAGAGGAAGAGGGTAGAGAGACATGAGGAGAATGTGGCAGCTCTGAACCAGGAGAAGCATCGCTTGGAAGAGGAAGTACAGAGGAGCAAAGAGGAGAGGGAAGAGGTAGAGAATGAGAGGCAGGAGTTACATGCCAGAGAAGAAGAACTGAAGAGGGAAGTGGAAGAACTGAGGGAGGAGCAGAGAAGGAATGAGGAAATTCACAAGGAAAGGAAGAAGCTTCAGTTGGACCTGGAGCAGTCAGAGAAGGGCAGGAAGCACTTGGAGAAGGAAAGCTTGAGGATCAGAACACTGCTGGAGGGAAAAGAGTCAGAGCTGGAGGACAAAGCTAGGCAATTGATAACAGTGGAGAAAGAGAGGTCAGCTCTGAGTAAGGAGGTGGACAGGCTAAAGGAGGTGGCAGTCAAAGCAAAGGAGCTGGAGAGGGAGAACAAGGAGCTGCAGAAGCAGGCGACCATCGACAAAAGGACTCTGGCAACACTGAGAGAGGTTAGAGGGAAAATTTGGCTGATCAGTTTCTAATTGTTATTAAATTTCCACCATGAGTTAAAAGTTTTCATAACGTGAACATGCTTATCATGTCTAAACGGAGAAGTGAATTTGAGTACCTTTAAAAAAATATTTAAAAACTATTTTTTTATACACATATATAAATAAATTGATATTCTTTTCTCCGCAACTGTCTTCTCATTAGGATTTTAGAGCTGAAACAATATTTAGGTTAAGGATATCTTTCTGATAGTGTTTCGGAATAGTGGCTGACAAATCACTTTAACCATCAGGTCCATTTATTAGCCCTAGTGGAGCTTATTGGAATCAATCTTTGCCATAAATAAAGTCTGTCCAGAAGTCATGGAATTCTTTGTGTAAGATTCAATTTTGTCTCAACTGTTTATGGACAGTAAAATTGCTCCTGATGTGCAGTTGGCACCTTGTGTGGTGGCCTCTGCTATTAGTAAGGGCCCTGCGATGAGCTGGCTACTCATCCAGGGTGAACCCTTGCCTTCGCCCAGAGAGATAATTGGGATTGGCTCCAGTAACCCCCGCAACCCCTTGAAAAAGGGGGGATAAAGCAGTTACATTCCCGTAGTGTTGTCACGATACCAAAATTATGACTTTGGTACGATACCTGCCTAAAATATCTCGATACGATACCGAAACGATACCACAGTGGAAAACTAGAACATCATCAATAGTAATGGAATAAAATATAAGATGACAGAATGTGGAAGTTAAATGATTTATTTCATTTATTAAGCGTTAGGGTTAAACACTTCAAAAGTCAAAATAAAAATATATATTATTGTAAAAGCTGCTGAGCTTTATAGCTTCTGTATCCAAGAAGACAAGTGTCATCTTGTTTTGTTCATTTGTCTTGTGTGCTCTCAGAGATTATTAAATAGCCTGTTTTTTCATTAAAAGCTCAGTGCTTATAGTAGAAAAAAAATTAACAGCACATTAACTACAATTTTATTCAGCATTAAAATAATGAACATAAATGACATTAACTGTAAGTCTGGCAATTCATAAAATAAGACAATACTTTATTTGTCCCACAAAGGGGAAATTTGCAATTTGCATTTCGTATTGATTAAGTTCAAACCCTGGATTATTAGCAGGCAAACTACATTAGTGCACTAAAGTACAACACAAATGACCTGGTGGAAGTCTGTGCTCTAATCACACCATTTTCTAATAATATAAGTTACAATATATTTTATAAATTATTGACAAAAATGTACATGCTATGATTATATTGCTAGTCCTGATTGGCCTATCTGTAAACGATGCTTTAAATCCGTAATGACCAAGGGAGCCAACACGTCTGTCTCGCTCTGCTCTGTCACTGTCTGTCACCGTGAAACCACGCCCACTCTGGCTGCAGGCAGTGAGGAGGCAGAGAGAAGCTGCACACTAGTGATGGGAACGGCAGTCATTTTTACTGTACTGAATCTCTAGAATCCTCTCAGTAATATGATTCGTTCAAAAGATTTGTTCACCGAATCGTTCACTGCTCTCCAGTTCCCTGAACTGATAAGCAGCCAAACGATCCGACATTCAGTTAATAATTCAGCCCTGAGGTTCACGTTCACTTACTGAGGGACGGTGTGCAATCATTCATGGTAGACGCAGTGCTGCTCTGAGTGGTATACATGCACTAAAATTATTACACGGTGAAAGTGTCCTCTGTGCATGATGCTACACGGATGTTAGCAACACAGTGCTAATTTTAGCAGTACTGTTTCTGAACGTGAATCATGAGTGAGTGACACAGCGCCACTTTCAGCACAGTGCGTGAATGAGAATCACGCCCTCAGCGTCAGTTCTCAGCCTGCAGTAGGTTCATGAATCATGAACGAATCACAGCGCAAACGAGAATCACGTCCTGACAGTTCTCTGAGTGAGTCGCGGCAGTTCCACTCCCGGCCAGCATGATCGCGGCTGAGGTCAACTGAACTGAGAAAGGAACAAATCAGTCCATGAAGTGATCCCGTTCACTTCATTCGACACGTTCACTGCCCTGCTAATGTTCATCAAGTACCAATACTCATAAAATGTGAAAAAGTATTGTTTTTAAAGGCTGGGTACCGTGGTTCTTTTCTAGGGTTTACTGTGCAACACTTTATTCCCGTGACCCTCATGGATAAGTGGTTGATAATGAGATGAGATGTTAATGGACCTCTCGTCTTGTTAGATTAAATGTTAGGTTTAAAGAATTATTAGCGCTGCAATGATTGATTAATTGATTAGTCAATTGAAATTTCAAAATGAAAGGCCATTTATTTGATCATTAATTGACTGTGTAAGTCATTTTTAAGGAAAAAAGTTAAACAGTTGGTAGTTCCATCTTCATAAATGCAGATCTGAAGAGTCTTTGGGTGTTGCTTTAGGCTTTGGAAAATGTGATGAGCATATTCATATTTTGTATGTATGAGTAAACAATAATTCATTTGATAATCACACGCTGACCAACAGTACACATGGTTCTAGTTCTGATATTCACTTAATTATCTGTATTGAAATCTCGATTTGTATGTAGAGTTTCATTATTGTGTGTCATGTATCTGTGTGTGCAGGAGCTGGTGTCAGAGAAGCTGAGTGTTCAGCAGCAGAGTGTTGAGTTGGAGAGGTTCAGTGAAGAACTGGAGAAGATTGGACTGAGCAGAGAAAAACTCCTGCAGCAAGAATACACACTGGAGGACAAGTAGGTTTCTTTTATGTGCTGCTATTGTGGCCCTATTCTCCAACTAATTATCAGATGCAGTATTTCATGTAGAAATGAATCCCAGTGTAATTGATTACTTTTGTGTGCATGTCAGTAGGTATAGGCTGCTGGAGTCTCGGCTGGAGGAGACCGTCCAACAGATAATGAAGATTAAGGAGGAGAAAATCTCCTGTCTAGAGAAGAAAGTAGAAGACAGCAACGTGCTCACCGCCACTCTACATGCTGAATTAGCTACTGTAAGGAATTGCACAAATTCTTAACAAAATTCATTCCAAAATTCTAAACAAACTCAGTTTCTGTCCTATTGAAGATATATAACAATAAATCTAAGTGGAATTTAGGCTTAAAGTAATATTTGCCTCAGGAGTAAAAAGTCATCATCATTTTCTGTTCCTTTAATTAATCAGTTCATAAAGCACTATCGTAGTGTTCAGTAGGCAAGAGATGTAAAGTATCCTTGAAGTTATTCTCAGTGATCCCAGGAGGGAAATGTGTTCTTTGCCTTAACCTACCCTAAATGAGGTTGATTTAGACTATATGTTGACAAAATAAAAAACGTAGGTGAATAAATTATATATGCACAGCTTTATTAGGAGCCGTCGTATCTTTGTACAATTTTTGTCAAAGGGATAAAACACAATAATGCCCAAGAGCATATTGCAATTACAGTTCTTTGTTGATGTTGAAGTTAGCGTTTAACAGTTCATGTTTCAGTATTAGCAGCAACTACAGAAACATGCAGACTCAACACCTTATGTATCACAATACATTTCATTTTCTTATAAAAGCTAAAACCTAAATTTCAGTGATGAAATGGACACAGTCCCTCGCTTCTGTACAAAGTTTTAAGTTGACATTTGCAATATTGATTACTAGTAGTGTAGCAGTACATAAAAGTCACAGTTTGGTTCAGTACCAGTAAATTCCAAGCACATAAAATCGAGTTTCATTTCAATTATTTTCAACAGACAGTAGTGCAAGTTACAGTTTGGTGTTCACCTTGCTTGGTACAACCTGTAGTGCATTAAGCAGAAAACTTTTCATAAACTGTAGGTCATATTTCTAGGTAGGGCCGATATACTACAAATGTAAATGTGATGTAAATGCTGACTGCTTTGGTGATGTCTTTGGGCCTGCTATTTGAGAAATTGTTGAATTTGGGTTTTTTGCTGTTGTTTTTGCATCCTCTGTTTATTGACACAAGTGATTCCGTCAAATATGGGTTTCTATATTCAATTTGTTTCCACTCACTGGCTGAACAACGCCGAAACACCATCCTGTTCCGAGACATCAATCTCTCTTGTTCGCCCTTGGATCCTCTAGCTCCAGTGGCTCATTTGAACTCTGCATAGTCAGTCACGGTGTCTTTTCTTAGTCTGCTTTTTTGTTTGCAGTACTACCAATAACTGGATTGGAGTGTGGATGAGAACAGATCAGATCACTTATAAACTTGCCCATTGACATTTGCTGATTGTATGCACTGAACAGTGACATCTTTACCCTGATAGTTAGGGACAAAAACATTAATAATGTATTTAATCTGTTGTAGGCTTGTCAGAGTGTGTCTACCCTGCGCCAGCAGCAGGAGGAGGGAGGAAACCACAACTCAGGGGGCAATCGTGGCCAAGCCACTGCTGAACTGCTACGAATCAAAGATCATCTCATTAATGTAGAAAAGAATGTAAGATTTTTAAATCCCTGAATTAAAACCTCGTTTTAGTCTCACCATGTTTCTATTTTTATTCATAGTTAGGACTTGTTCTGTATTTTTTCAGTGTTATACTTACTTTTTGTTGCTTCTTTTATGTGTTTATTTCCTTTTGATTCATTCATTCATATGAATCGTCACTATTCTCCCCAGAATGCCTCTCTGCAGACAGAGAGCAATCTATTGAAGGAGCAGCTTAAACAGCTGGAGAACCAGAACACATCTCTAAACAACCAGATGGTGGCACAGCAGCGACACACCACCACCCTGCAAGAACAGAATTCAGCCTTGCATACACAGACAGCAAAACTACAGGTAAACAATAAATAAGAGTGTTTTTGTAAAACTGGGCTAATGAGGGGTGGTGATATAACATGTACTACACTACTCCAGACCATGTCTTTTTCTTTAGTTCTAATGTATCTCCTTTTTCTTAGGTGGAGAACTCAATGCTCTCCTCCCAGAGTGCATCTCTCATGGCCCAGAACACTGTGCTGCAGGGCCAGGTCACTGCCTTGGAGGCAGAGATCGAGTCCTGGCAGCGGCAGCGTGAGGAGGCATGGAGGGGCAGAGAAAGCATCCTCAGTGACCATGAACGCCTGCTGAGTGTTCATGAGAGGCAAGCGCACGAATATGAGCAGCTTATCAGTCAGCACACTACACTGAAAAGCAAACAGAGGGCATTGGAGAGTGAACACCGTGCGCTGCAGAGCAAGTAAGTGAATATCATACAAACCTTACTAAAGGTATGGAAATAGAAAGTCTCTGACCATCCTGAGAGTTCTGCATGTAACCCTGTGTGGTCAACACTTGGCCAGAAAATCATCAGTGAGGAAAACGTACCAGATAAAGTAAGCCCTTTGGTTCTAAAGGTTATTTACAGGCGGTGTTACTTAGGTTTAGCTATGAAAGAAGTTGTGTTGAGCCTGATCACAAGTGTATATTAGTATGGGGGCTAGGTTTAATTATGAAAGGGATTTTGATCTAATCCCATTGTGTTGTGAAAAAATTAAGTGTGTTTTAGCAAATACTCTTGGCCAATACAATGTGATATAATACAGAACTGTGGAAAAATGTGGAGCTGTATGACTGCCCACATTCAATCATAGCTACCTCACTTATGTTGTTAGAAGCAGGGCCATCACCTCTTGTTATGTTATAAAGGGCAGTTTTATATGATGGGTGGATAGCTAATCACCTCAAATCATACACTGCCTGACCAAACAAAGTGACCACCTAGATTTAAGTAGGCAAATAGGTAAGAGCCTCCCATTGGATAATTACTGCATTGACTTATATGTTTTAGCTGGCAACAAGATATTTAACACTAACTGATGTAGTGAGTAGCTTCCAATTTCTTAAACACCCTAGTTGCAAGACATATCTTGTGGTCAAATCAAGAGTAGAATTTATGGTTATGTTTAATAGTGAAAGCGCTTTTCCTCACACACACTGCAAAGACAGCTCAAGGGATTGGGACTAAACAGCTGTGTAGCCTTAAGAAAATCTCTGAGGCTCATTGGGGAAAAAAAGGTTTCAGTTTGCTGGGGAGCATCAAGATTGGACTCTGGAGCAATGGAACAAGGTCATGCAGTGTGATAAATCAGGATTTACCCTGTTCCAGGGTGGTGGGCACATCAAAGATCGAAGAGAAGTGGATGCAGTTATGCACCCCTCATATCCAAGATATTTTCGGGAAGATATATCAACATATTTAGTATGTTCCAGAGATAAATTAACAATTAACACAAGGATGCAGAATTAAAACCTGGAGAATGTGTTTTCCAGTTAACTTTAAATGTCAATACACAATATTCAGCCTCACTAGATATCAGGAAACCATTATTTGCTATGTAAGGACATAGTGGAGTGTAAAGATATAGTGGAATGACATAATGATATGCCTTGCTGTTGGCGTTCTGAAAGTGAAAAGCTGCTGGATGAATATATTTTTTTCTAATCTATACTAATGAGAAAGAGAGAGGAGATGTAATGGATTTGCCATTGAACTATATATATACTGAAGTGTGCATTTAAGTATTATATAAACTACCAGTCAAAAGTTTGGAAACACCTTCTCATTCAGTGTTTTTTCTTTATTTTTATTAGTTTCTACATTGTAGATCAATAATTTAGACATGAAAACTCTAAAGAATCACATACGGAATAATGTAATAAACAAAAAAGTGTTAAACAAACCAGAATGTGATTATATTTTATATTCTTCAAAGTAGACACCTTTTGCTTTTATGACAGCTTTGTACACTTCTGGCGTTCTCTCAGTCCGCTTCATGAGGTAGTAGTATAGTTTATAGTTTTGATATCGTCAGTATTGATCCACAATGTAGAAAATAATAAAAAATGAAGAAAAACCATTGAATGAAATGGTGTGTCCATACTTTTGACAGGTAGTGTAAGTGAATTTCACTGTAGCAATCAAATGCTTTAACACATTCACACAATTTTCACTTGCATATGCAGGCAATTACTGGCAGATACACGCCTACATGTAGAGATTTGCTGAGGAGAGAGGCCTTGCAACACTAGCAGGCTGAGGTGGACAAAAAATAGTATATTTAAGTATCGAAATTTGACCTGCTATTTTAGTAATCTACTAACCATATACCCAGATCTCTCCCCTGATGCCAATCCTTAGGATCAGCTCTCTATAGTGTGAAACAAGTAAGTGTTGTGATTGAGATCCTGGCCCACCATGCATCCTGGAAAGTGACAAGTTAGGGTTTGAATTACATTTTAACTTTATGACTGTCAGTAAAAAGCGGACCGTGTCTGACTCGCACTGAGTCACACTAATTCTGTTTTCTGGGGGGAAAGTTCAGTGAAGTCTAGGTGGAGATGACTCACAGTCGCAGTTATTTATTTTCAATACAAGTTGCCAGAGACAGTAACTACAACAGCACATTAGTGGAAGGTGACAAACAGATGGTGAGTGTTTTGCTCTAAATCACATCATATATTCACCACCATGCAACTGTGGGAGCTGCCTGACTCTGCTGGCTTAGACGCAGTTTTTTGGGCAAACAGTCTGTAGGACTCATAAGACACATAAGTTGCCAAAGACACTACCAGTTACCACAAGACTGTTGTTTGGACCTGTAACATTGATTTTTGGGTTAAAGTGTGGGATATCTGTCTTTTATTTGATGAGTGAAGGATCTGTTTAATTACTAGACTGTGATTGCCATCAGACCGACACACCCTGATCCGCACTTCCGGCTTTTCTGCCTCTGCTGCTGCTCTGATACTACATCCATAGGATAATTAAATATATTTATTCCTATCTAATAATATATCAGACTGTAATCCTTTTCCTGCTTGCCCGTCCCTGTGTCCAGGGCCATTCTTTAATTTGAAAAGATACATTTGAGAGATTAGAAATAACCCCTCTCCTCTGCATGTCTGTGTACAGGTACTGTATTTTGGTGCAGCAGAGGGAGACATGGGAGGAGCAGGAGGTGCGTGGTCAGAAAGAGAAGGAGGAACTGAACCAGCAGATCAATAATCATCGGCTACTACAGCAAGAGAATCTGCAGCTAAAAACAGAAGTGGAAAGGTACTGTATCTTTACACACATTCACACTGTCATTGAACATTGTGAGTTTTAAAAAGACGGATTGTTTTTCATTGCAAACTAACTGATCAAGTCATAGCGAGAGTCTATGATTGTTTGATTACCTCTGTGAAATGTGACATCTGTGATATCTTGAAAATAGTGTTACTGTGTGTTAAAGCACGAAAGGCAAAGAATATTGGTATCAGTATCAGCTTTCCTGTTTGAGTTAGGTTTTGTTTTCTTGAGGTATAAACTTTAGAATGGTTAGGTTCTACAGCCCAACTGATATATCAGGTGACTGATATTATTGGCCGATATTGGCCTATCACAGATATATCGATGTTGTTCTCGATGTTGCCAGATATGCGCTGATATCTATATGTAATCATTTTAGATTGAAAAGGTAATTGTTAAGCTTTAAAATATCCTGCCTCCGTTACATAACATTACCACCAATGGTTGATGTAACACAAGTATGTATCAAGTCTGTTTTTCCATAATAAAAGAGTCTTGGTGCTGTATTAATTCTGTGAAGTGTCAAGACACTCAATCCATGGAAGAATGAACAAAGCATGTATTTATAAACTGTGCCTTCAAACGAGCCATCAGGACTTTGTAAGATTGTCATGTCACAGCTATACAGTCACTGATCTCAGCCACTAGCATGACTGTGGCTGGCAAAACAACAGCAGAGGTAAGGCGGAAACACAGAGGGGGGTGCCTTCAATGGCCTGTGAGAGCTCAGGAAGGACAGACACTAAAATGCAGCGTTTAGACAGAGGGTGAATAGCAGTGCTGCAGCAATAAACAGTATAGCAAAATGAATGTGTTTTTTAGGACATTAAGGTTCACGATCACTTGACCCTCCTCTTATTGTTATCCCTTCCCCTGTGTCCGACTTACTCTCTTTTCTCCTGCAGATTGACAGAGAACCAATCACAGCAGTCAGAGCAGAGTGAGGGGCTCAAGCAGCGAATGAATGAACTCAAGAAGTCATTAAGTTCCACCCAGCTGGAAGTGAGTCGATGGATGGCACGGTATGATACGCTAATGGAGCAACACCAAGGCCTGGATCTAACCATGACCAAACTAGACAACCACTGTGAGGTAAATGGGGTATTTCATTTATCTATGAGACAATAGAGAAAACAAGTCACCAAAATGTCTTGTAGACAAGTATCTCTTTAGCTTACTCTTTGGAGAGCCAGTCGAGATCACAGCTCTTTCTCTCTCTGTGTGTGTGTGTGTGTGTGTGTGTGTGTGTGTGTGTGTGTGTGTGTGTGTGTGTGTGTGTGTGTGTGTGTGTGTGTGTGTGTGTGTGTGTGTGTGTGTGTGTGTGTGTGTGTGTGTGTGTAGCTGTTGAGTCGACTGAAAGGGAACCTAGAAGAGGAGAACCACCACCTGCTGAGTCAGATCAACCTGCTGAGTCAGCAGAACCACACTCTGCTGGAGAGGAGCATGGAAAGCAAAGAGATGTATCACCAGGAACAGAAGCTATACATGTAACTGTATACAACACATCTGCAATACAAACTACACATGTAGCTGCACAATAAACCACCTGTACATATGTAGTACATGCCACTGCTAACACATACTTTACACAGAGCAGACAGCCACATTAACATGTAATTATCCAGAACTGCTTTACTCACATGATGATACATTTACTGCAGAGAATTTACAGTAAGATGGAGGAACAAATTAAAATTATTTTCTTTGTCTTTCTTCATTCAGTGATAAACTGAACGCTCTTCGTCGTCAGAAAGAGAAACTAGAGGAGAAGATCATGGACCAGTACAAGTTCTACGACCCCACACCAAAAAAGTAATGCTTTAATTTATACACCTTTAAATTCCCTTATTATAGCATATATGGAGTTAGTGTAAACCGATACTAGAAAGGTACAGCACTTCCCAGCTGTTAAAAATAATACTTTTTCACGTTTTATGAGTATCGGTACTTGATGAACTTTGTGCGACAGCGGGGCAGCGTGTCTGTGTGTGCAGCTTCTCTCTGCCTCCTCACTGCCTGCAGCCAGAGTGGGCGTGGTTTCACAGTGACAGACAGTCACAGAGCAGAGCGAGACAGACGTGTTGTCCGTGGGCTTGCCCTTACTGTCAGCATCGTAAGCGAAATATTTCCATATTTCGCTCCGTGCTTCTGCTTTTTCAACACGCCTCAGACGGTCGGCAAGAGCACTCATGTCACATTCAGCTGACGGACATGTGGACTTGTTGAAAGAGTTTAAAGAGCTGCAGGTTAGTGATAGATAACATAACGTTAAATATCACCCAGATGAGAGTCATGCAAACTTTTTTCACCATCAGAGTTGCATGAGGTAGTCAGGGGTAAAGCCAACAGTTTAACAGTCCGATGTGGTTCCACAGCTCTGTATGCAAACGCAACGTTCACACTGCAGTAACATGAACTTTACCATAACATGTGCTGGTGTTCACAAGTATGCTGATCAACTTGATCTATTTTAAGTCAGTCAGTACTAGTAATATAATCATAGCATGTACATTTATATCAATAATTTATAATATATTTTGTAACTGAAAATGGTGTGATTGGAGCACAGACCTCCACCAGGTCATTTGTGTTGTACTTTAGTGCACTAATGTAGTTTGCCTGCTAATAATCCAGAGTTTGAACTTTATCAATATGAAATGCAAATTGCAAATTTCCCCTTTGTGGAACGAATAAAGTATTGTCTTATTATGAATTGCTGGACTTACAGTTGATGTCATTTATGTTCATTATTTTAATGCTAAATGAAATTGTAGTTAATGTGCTTTTAATTTTTTTTCTACTATAAGCACTGAGCTTTTAATGAAAAATCTGGTTATTTAATAATCTCTGAGAGCACACAAGACAAATGAACAAAACAAGATGACACTTGTCTTCTTGGATACAGAAGCTATAAAGCTCAGCAGCTTTTACAAAAATATGTATTTTTATTTTGACTTTTGAAGTGTTGAACCCTAACGCTTAATAAAAGAAATAAATCATTTCCATTACTTTTCCATTACTTTTGATGATGTTCTAGTTTTCCGCCGTGGTATCGTGCAGTATTGGTATCGAGATATTTTAGGCAGGTATTGTACCAAAGTCATAATTTTGGTATCGTGACAACACTATATGGAGTAGCTGTGTATATTTTTGCAGTAATCTGCTCAATGTCTTTCAGATATTGATGTTTGGTAAATTATATAAATGTTGTGTGTTTTCCAGGAAGAGTCAGTGGTCTGGAGCAAAAGCTTTCGCTAAACTGATCAAACCCCGAAAGGAAAGCAGCAGGGAGAGAGGGGGCGAACGAGACAAGGAGGGAGGAAACGATAGAGAACGAGCCAAGAGCGCCCCAGACATCCCACTACCTGCTCTTCCTCCCCTCCTCCACCCTGAAACTCCACCCCCACTTCCAGAGCAGATGGCAAGTGACATGCAGGACAATGACCACACCCATGCTACCCATAACAGCCACACCAGCAGTCTCAGCTTAGGACCCCAGAGTCCACCCCTCACGCCCATTTGCCGAGGTAAATACGCTCACATCCAAAAATCTCAAAGCCTCTTATAGCATTTGTTACCAGGAGATGTTGTTAGATGGGTTGTTTTCATGTTCTACTATGAAATGGACATACAGTCACTATTAAATGCATCCAATTTAAACCAAAAAGCTGATGGAACATGGTGACTTGGATAAGGTGCACTTCATCTATCTGCTCTTCTAGAGAGTGCAGGTGACCACCACCTAACTGACTGACTAACTGCATTTCTCACAGTTGTTCTACACCTCTGTATCCCACACTCGATGAACACCCACTGAATCTGTTTCCTGGTGGGATGTCAATGCTAACAAGGCCCTGCTTCTGCAGTAGAAATAGTAAATGTTGATATTTTCTGGTTTCTTTCCCCTTCTATGACAAACAGCTACTCTATTAATCAATAAAATAATCCGCAGAGTAAGTGAACATGAAAATAAGTAGTAGTTGCAGGCAAAATACAAACAACACAAACATTTTTTTTTTTAAAATTACAAATTTCTATCTATCAATTATGTTTACAGAATCTTTTTTTTGTGACACAATCAGGACCTGTGTGCCTTTGCAATACTCTTGTGACTAGATGGAAGTGCTATTAAAAGTGACTGTGATAATATGCTGACACTTAAACTCCCTCCTACTAGACATCCTGCAACAAAAAAAATGGCTTTTCTTGGCTTGTCAGGAATTACTCTACAATCTGAAATTGCAACAGGAATTCCCTTGTTGCTTTGCAGAAAGAGAAAATTATTCCTGTGTCAACATATTGAAAACCCAATGAATACATACAAACATTGGGTTGAGATGAACAGTTCGATAATCCAAATACTTTGTGCTAGCTGAAGCTGATCCTTTGGAAGAATGTAATGTGAGTGAACCTGAGGCAGTTTGTTTCCTGAGTGCCAGTCAGATAAATTGCACCCTGTCTTGCCTGAGATTATTACTCTACAACAGAAGCTAACTACTTATCTTACGATAACAAGATAAAACCATAAGGTTTAATAACTGGGATCATCCTCACTTGTCCAGTTGGGGCTTCCCTGCCTGGGTTTGACTGGCTGAAGGTTTACACAGTGATAACGTTACTGTGTTGGTGATGTTTCAATTGTCACCATCTTTCACAATGGTATAAAATAAATTGGTACTCAACCATATCTTTAATTGCTTTTTATTTAGGGTCACATATAAAAATGGGTTTGGAAACCACTATACAGTACTGGACACTTACTTTTCACTGCTCTGTCATCATAGTAGAACTGGATTTTAATGCATGGCCTACTCTGAGTTTATGTTTTTATTTCCATGGGTTGTCTTTTTCTTAATGCTCTACACTGAAATGGGATTCTTCTCTTGGCTGAGCTCAGTTCACTCTTAGTTCTCCTGGCATGTGGAATGTATGCAGCTTATTTAAAGCTGTAGTCTGCAATTATTTTTTGTTATATTTGCTAAAATTGTCATTATGATCTGACAGTAGAAAAAGATACAGGTCAGCTGTGTAAAAAATCCACTGTCTGTGGGTCCACCACTCCCAGATCAACACAACCAATCAGAGCCAAGGGGAGTGTCTGAGAAGTGTCAATCATTCTGGTGCATACACTGCTGGCAGTCACCCCCTCCCTCATGCAGCCTGTACTGGGCAGTGCCCTTCCCCCTAGCAGGTGCAATGCCTGCTCTTACCTGGTATGATACATTCAAACCCAAACTGTATATAATGGCGGAAAAGCAACTGAGCTGAAAATGCCCCACCATTGCCCACGTCAAAGAGAAGAAATAAGAAGACAGACGAAGTAAGGCAGTGTAAATACACAAAATTGGATGGAGCCAGAAAGAAAACTAAGATAAAAATTGAAGCGTTATTTTTAGAAGTGGAGGGAGCTGCAGGATTTGGTGTTTAGCTTTGTCTTTATGGCTAGTGGTTAGCAAAGTGTTGTGGAAATTCTCCTTTGTGAGGAAGAGATTTGCTAAGTCTCCGGAGAAGTTCAGACTTCAGTGTATGAATCCGATCTCTTTTAATAAAACACGCAGCATGGAGGTAATCCTTCGATCAGGAACACTTCGTCATGTTGTTTTTACAGCACATACTGCGGCACCGCAAAACCAGATCGAAGCAGTAACGCACCGGACACGTATCTGGTGGAATCTCTGAGTTATTTTCTCCCACGATAAGCCTAGAAATGTGCCAAATGAGTCAAATCCTAACTCAGAGGATGAGTCTAAGTCTGAAGACAGGACTGTGGCGAAAAAAGGGCAGAAAATAATGTTTTCATGAAGAATGAGTGTGCAAATTTGGCTGGTTAAGTTCTCAGAGAGACGAATCCATGAACTCCGGATTTTGCAGTCGATACCCACAACATGTGGGGAACACAAAATCTGCAGGTCATGCTGGCACTGCATTTAAAACATAACACACTGGTCAAACACAGTGCTAGTCTAAGGGATAAAATATATCGTGTTTGTTTTAAAAGATATTGTTAAGGTATTAAAAAATTGATTAAAAGGTGTTAAAATCAGTTTAAGTTTAATTTCTGTATATATCCTGTACAGTGACTCGGCATGAGGCACTCCCCATTGCAATTTAGTTGTATTGGTCAGAAATAGAACAATCTGGGTTTATTTTGTTGTTGTTTTAAACGGGCCGTCTTGGTTATCTGGGGTCCTCTGTTACCATGGTTACAAGTCTACTTGTTCACAACAGGCTGCTATTTGGGGAGGGGCTTTGAAGGCAGGACTGCAGTCCAGCAGAGAGGAAGGAGGGACCTAGGAGCTGTGCTCATTCAAATTTTCCGGCTGAGTCCACTTGTTTCTCAAAATTTCAGACTGCAGCTTTAAGGAGACAATATTAAACAAACAAAAAGTCACTCTGCTGAGCCAGATGTGTCAGGACAAACAACTCCAACACAGACCAGAGTTATCCCTTAAGTTTGTCTGTTCATGTACACTGTACTTTATACCAGTTGTCATACTTTGACTGGATTCAGAGTGAGTTGAGCTCAGTCTTGATCAATCTAATGCATGGATTTATACTGATTTATTTCTGTTATTTTGTTTTACTCAAATTGATTTTCTTGCATGATATCTTATTATTTTGCATGCTGTCAGTCACATACTTAATAACTTCCTAACCCACTTTATTCTTTGATTAACTTACTGTCATTGTTTCATTTTCCTTACATTTCTGTGTCCCACCTGTCTCTCTCCATTCTCTCCATTCATCTCAGCGCCTCCCACCCCAAAACGCTTCTGTTTCCTCCGCAGTAAAAGTCAAGAGAAGCTCCTCTCCCCACCTTCCTCCTCCTCCCGTCCCTCCCTGTCTCTCAGCAGAAGACTACGATTCTGGTCATCAGCAGACATCTCAGCTGACAGCATCAGTAGCCAGCAAATGTCAGCCAATGGACTGTTTTAAAATCCCTCTCCTCATCATCATCATCCTTTTAACCATACACATCATCATCCCCATCAGACTCTTCTTTGTACCTTCACACAAGACTGCACACATCATATATACAGTACATGCACTTAAAAACTAATGCACTTTGCACATTCCACATGCAAAACACACACAAATGGGTGTGTGTTTTGGTTGTCAGCCAGCCAGTATTACTAGTAAGTGTGTGTATGTGTATGTGTATATGTGTGTGTGTGTTCCAAGGTTTTGTCTCTACAGCCTGACTTTCATGAATTGTAGGTAATGGTGGATAATATTTACAAATGTTAGCATATATATAGCAGTGTACTTTACTCTACTGTTACACTGTGTTATAAACAAAAATATAAATATTTCAAGTTTTAATTACAAAAGTAAAACAATGAGTAACCACATGGCTACATCCTTTGCGTAAAGTCCAGTCATAAAATTGTTATGAAATTTACAGCCATAATGTCTGATTATAACAATAATTCATTAGCTTCCAGTGTACCTGAATTGATGAATGCACTCATAATGTCTTGCTTGACATTTTTGCTACTTTATGTTCTTCACACCACATCGTATGGTCCTGCTGTGGCATACAGCTCCAGAATGTTTCCCTACAGTGTTCTGTTTGGTCTGCAGGATTGACTGACAGGAACCGGGGTGTTTATTGCACCAGTACTCCAGGGAGCAGCAGTGAGCGTATGAATGGAGAAGATGAACAAGGTAATTCATATATTAATTACTGATGATAACATTACTTGAAAATTGAGAATCTAGCAGGAAGACTTTTAGGAAGAGATTAAGGTGTTAGCATTTTCACATACCTGCATTTTGAGATGGTATTGATAATATTGCCATCCTGTACAGTGCTTAATTTGTAAACCACCTGAGTGTGAAATCAGCATCTGGAATAATTTAATATAGTGCATAACTTTCAACCCGTCTTGAGTGTAGCTATTTGGTCTTTTTCTGTCTTGTGTGGAAATCTGAATTGGAGGAAGGAAAGGGAAGATAAATGATCCATGAGTACCTTGTAAATGGAACCAATAGAGAAAAAAGGAACCTGGTCTTTGACAAATACTTGTGATTTTGAGTAATGCTTAAAAATGGCTGATGAAAGTAGACATTACAATTGCATTCCAACAGCAGCCAATGAAGTAGGTCAACATATCAGCACAGATGGGTTGTATTAACACAGGTGAAAGACAACCTGCTTTTCAGTGTATTATGAATGATTACTCTGCAATTAGTTATTGTTTCGCTCCTGGCAAAGTAAGCTGAGTTTCTCATATATATATCTATATATATATAATATATAGATATATATATAGATATATATATAGATATATATATAGATATATAGAGAGAGAGAGAGAGAGAGAGAGAGAGAGAGAGAGAGAGAATGGTTACACACCTTTGCTTTCAGCAGATTATTTTCATTTATGTAAATGTAATTTAAATGCATTAGTGTTACTGATAACACTATTATTAGTGTTATCAGGTGGTTCTCCAGTTTCTGTCAGTAATAACACTAATGTTGGTCCATCTTAGACACATCAGATCGTCAAGGTCGCCCAGCCAGTCTCTCGAGTGATGATGTCATGGGTCTCAGCCAATCACACCAGACTCCGTCACGTAGTTCCACCCTCCCGTATGACCACATACCACAAAGGGCCCAACCACAGCGCGGAGTCCGGGTTAGATCTATGACACGGCCATCTTCTCCTGGAAGTGAGATGGTAACGCTGGAAGAGTTTCTACAAGAGAGCAATATAAACTCACCACCTATGGTAATATATGCATATGTTGGAAGTAAGAATTACAAGTTTGTGTGTGTGTTTGTGTTTTTAACTGGTCTTAAAATTTTGATCAGGCGTGTGTGTGTGTATGTGTGTGTTTATATATATATATATATATATATATATATACATATACATATACATATACATATACATATACATATACATATACATATATATACACATACACACCCTCCTGATCGAAATTTTCAAACCAGTTGAAAAATTGCAAGAATTTACATTTTGCACTGTTGGATCTTAAAAAAGGTTGTAAGTAGAGTTTCAAAATGCAAAAAGAAAAAATGGGAGTGACACAAAAAAAATTTGAGTAAGCAATTTATTGAAAAGAACAAGTAAACAGAAAAAGGCTGTTCATCAGCTGATCAGAAGTTTAAGACCATAGCTCAAAAAAACCCTGAAACCCCCCGAAAATAGGAAAAAAAGTTTCGAAAAAGGACTCGGTAATGAGTAGCTCCACTGTTCTTGTTGATCACTTCAAACATTTGTTTTGGCGTGCTTGGTGCCAGTGTTTCCAGGAGGCTAGTGGGAAGGTTGCTCCAGGTGGTGAAGATGGCTTCATCTGGTGCTCAGCTCGGTCTGGTCCTGTTCCCGGTCCTGCCTCAGTCTGCTCAGCTCCGTGCTGAGGTTGCAGGCCTCCTCCTGGCTCAGCTGATGGCTAGTCAACTCTCTCAGCTGGACTTGCTCACTGAACTTCACCTTCATGTCGGTGATGATGGAGGTCAGCTGGGGGTCCTGGGCCTGTTCAGAGCTGGGGGTCTCACCCTTCTGGTCATCAGGAGGGCAGGTGGGGGTGGAGATGGTGTCTGTGTCTGGTAGGGTATGGGTGTCTTCAGGCAGGGGGCTGTTCTCCTGCTGGGCTCTGTCCTTCTTAAGGGAAAAGTCCAACTCAAACTGCCTGAGGTTTCATGCACCATGACAGTCCCATTCTTAAAAATGTTGACTGATGTCATGGGGGAGTCTGGGTCTTCTGCTTCTCTGACCTTAAGCTTCCAGACATTACAGATGCCCTCCTTCTTCACAGAGGGGTAGTGGGTCTTTATAGCAGAGTGCCATGCAAGTGGCTGCTCTGTGAAGAAGATCAGGGTGCTGATGTCTCCATTCTTGTAGGAGTCAAAGAAGAGTATCTCTGGTCTTTCCTTCAGTACTTGTTGTTTGTGTGCCTTCCTGGCACTTTCATTTTTGAGGTCTTGTCTGTACAAGAGAGGAACAGCTTCTATATGAGCTGTGTCTGAGTCTCCAGGACTCTGCTGATCCTGCATGGCTGTTGTTGTTCCAACTCCTTAGAAACCGTTGCTAAGGCTTTCGATCTTGTTTGTTTTGCTAGCCGTTAGCTTTTAGCTTTAACTCCAAACTAATTTAAATTAGTTTGTAGGTAGTTGTTTTGTTTATATATATACTTGTGCAGGCTGTAGTGTCTCTGGTGCTCTCACTCACTTCCTTCTCTGGCTGTGTTCCTCTTCTTGCTTGTTGTTGGCTTGTTTGTTGTCTTCAGGACAGTTTGGCTAACTGTCAGTTTGTCAGTTGGCTGGACTTTTCTGCTGGACTCCTCTGTTTAGATGGATTTCTTCAAGTTTTCCTTGGTAATCCTTCTAAAAGTGGTTCGTCTTCAAAATTTGATATCAAATTTTAAGTTTATCTCATTTCAAGACAAAAATGAGAGATAATCTTCATGAGCTCATGTTGTTTGCTGCTGTCATATCGGTAACCACGGCAACCACATCTTTCTGTCTCTCTCTCTCTCTCTCTATCTTTCTGTCTGTCTCTCTCTCTGTCTGTCTCTGTCTCTGCCTCTACCTGTCTGCCTCTGTCTGTCTGTCTGTCTACCTGTCTGCCTCTGTCTGTCTGTCTCTCTCTGTCTGTCTCTCTCTGTCTGTCTGTCTCTCTCTCTGTCTGTCTACCTGTCTGTCTGTCTGTCTGTCTGTCTCTCTCTCTGTCTGTCTGTCTCTCTCTCTGTCTGTCTGTCTCTGTCTACCTGTCTGTCTGTGTCTCTCTCTCTCTCTCTCTCTCTCTCTCTCTCTCTCTCTCTGACATCTCTGGCATACGTTGACCTAGACACACCATTCGAACTTCGAACTAGAAACAATGCCAATTTATCAACGTGATATTCAAATTTTGCTTAAGCTTTTATAGTTTTTTCGTCACCGGGCAAAGCGCACAGCCCACTCTCGCAATTTCCCAGCGGGGAATTGTCTAGTTTTCATTACTATGTACATAGTAGGTTCTCACGGAAGGCATCAAAACGATGAATTAACACATATGGCATTATGTAGTAAACAAAACAAAAAAGTGTGAAATAACTCAAAACATGTTTCATATTTTAGGTTCTTCGAAATAGCCACCCTTCGCTTTGATAACTGCTTTGCACACTCTTGGCATTCTCTCGATGAGCTTCATGAGGTAGTCACCTGAAATGGTTTTCCAACAGTCTTTAAGGAGTTCCCAGAGATGCTGAGCACTTGTCGGCCCTTTTGCCTTCACTCTGCAGTCCATCTCATCCCAAACCGTCTTGATTGGGTTCAGGTCAGGTGACTGTGGAGGCCAGGTCATCTGGCACAGCATTCCATCACTCTCCTTCTTGGTCAAATAGCCCATAGATAGCCTGGAGGTGTTGACCCTGTTGAAAAATAAATGATGGTCCAACTAAATGCAAACCGGATGGGATGGCATGTCGCTGCAGGATGCTGTGGTAGCCATGCTGGTTCAGTCTGCCTTCAATTTTGAATAAATCCCCAACAGTGTCACCAACAAAGCAGCCCCACACTATCACACCCCTTCCTCTGTGCTTCATAGTGGGAAGCATGCATGTAGAGACCATCCATTCACCTTTTATGCTTCGCACAAAGACACGGTGGTTGGAACCAAAGATATCAAATTTGGACTCACCAGACAAACTTACAGCCAACTTGTTTGGCACAGATAGATAACTGCTTTTGAGTGGTGTGTCCAGCAGCGTTAACAGGCAATATGGAAGCACGAGAGAAAGAGTGGTGAAATATTCTGGCTTGATGTTTTGTAGAATTTTGACAATAGGTAGTTTAAATACCATATTCATATGTCCAGGTGTACATTTGCTGATTAAACCAGCACCAACACGAAAGATTACACATTGTCGGTACTTCCACTCACTTGCAATGAATTTACTCAGGACAGTCGTATTTTCTATTTGCACATGGTACTCACCCAGACTTAGGCCTACGGAGTTGGCTGGGAAAAGTCTGGGGGCAAGAAACTCATTATAAATCCAGAGATGCAGGGCATGAGTGCAAGGGGCTAGTGTTAGTTAAAGCCTTAAAAAAGGCTCCAATGTATTATTTATATTCTTTTGTTTTTCCTTTCACAGGTATCTACAGGAAGCAGAGAGGACTTGATGACAGACTACTTCAAGAGAAGTCCAGCCCCCTCAGCTCCAACTGGTAGAGACCAAGTTACACCTACCAGCTATGTCATACCCACTGTACAGTCATCCAGCCAGAGGCCAGGTCAGAGCGTTAAGCCCTCACCCCGCCAGCCTGTGGGTCAGTCCCCAGCCTCACGCCAGCCTGTCATCCAGAGAACCAGCCAGTCACTTAGCAGGGCTTTCAGCCTGGCCTCTGCTGATTTGCTCCACTCCAACAGATCAGACAGTTTCCGTGGAAATGAAGGCCAGTCAGAGGTGGTTTTTCGTAGACAAGGGGGAGGGGCTAACGGGAGAGAACGGCCTCTCTCTGCTTGCTTGACCAAGCGGCAGGGAGATGGCAGCCAACTAAACTCGCCCATTCACCATTCGTCCTCCCTCAATCTGCAAACAGAGAGATACTCAGAGAAAGAAAGAGAGAGGGGGAGTACTGCTATGTCTTGCAACAGCCTTTCTTCATCCTCCTACCAGCACCATGGAGAGGTTGCCATGGTAACACCTGTCAGGGCTATGCCTGCTACACGGCCTTATGAAGCCTCAGAGCACAGGGAGGTGTTAAGAGAGGGGAGGTCAGATGACTCCTCCCACTTAAAGAAAGAAAGTGAGATAACAAGGTGTGGATCTGTTGAACGGCCGAAAAGCACGCCGGCTTCCCCTGACCCAAACAACGACCCCCAAACTGTGTGGTATGAGTATGGATGTGTCTAAACACTGATGGTTAGACACAGCCAGCTAATGGACGTCAATGGGTGTGCCTAAAGACAGAAACTCAATGCTCAAACTGCAGTCTGCTGAATACAGGAGCTTCATGGGTTGTGTCCAAACCCTAAGACACAAGTAATCCATTCCTGAACCGTGCTCTTTGTATTTTGGATAAACAGTGCAAGCCTGGAGATCTACCTTTACATTGGCACACAGCCTAAATTAGAAATCTGTCTAAATGGAAAACAGAGCCACATTTAAAAACATGTCTGCGTGAAGAAATTGTTTGTTGAGTTTGTATTTTGTGGCTAAAACGTTTGAGGTAAAAAAGCAAACTTGCTTCCAGACACCTGCTGCCTGAAGTCTCATTTCACTTCACTAGCACCTCAGCCACTGGATGTATGGAGTCAGTTTCTTGTCACCAGAGCATTATCTCTTTCAAGGTGAGGCAAACAGATTTAAGCTCAATGACTGGGGATCTTTTTAGCATTTAATTTGAACACCACTACACTATATATGAGAATGCTGGAATTAATTGGCCTCTGCTGTTTCATTATCACCACGTTGAGGGTTTTGTATTCAGGCAAAGGAGCCACCAATTTCTTGTTACTTTTGTTAAATTGTGGATGTTGTGACCACATGATAATGATCTAGATTTTCCTTAAGTCTTAAGTCTGAGAATCCATGACACTTAAAGCTGACGGGAACTGAGGACAAATGCTATGTGCCTAGTTGTAGGCCATAATATTAAGAAAAGGCTCAGTGTATGAGCTGGAACTCCTTGACTGCTGACTGACACACTGTCTGGCCCTGCTGATGTTTGCCGGGAGGCCACCTATTCTGCAAAAACTGTAAGCCAGGAGTTAGCCATCACTGGGCAAGTTGATTGAAAGTGAAGGCGATCAGAAGCACCAGAGCAACTGAATGTATCAAATTTCTCCTGCTTTTCTGTCCTACTGCTCTCCTCCGGTATCTACAACAAATACTGGTAACAGAGTTGAAGCACATAAAGGAGAAAAAGGTGTAGAGAGTGAGAATAGATGGAGGGATGCTGGGATTAAAGACAGATGTAGGGACAGATATAGTCACCGGAGGACAGAGAAATAAACAAGACAGGGTTGGAGGGACTCCTCCCAGTTAAATTACAGTCTTTGACCCTCCATCTTTAGACTCTGTCCCAGCATGCAACACTCTTGACACTTTACTGGAAATGTTGCTTAGCCTAAGCCAACACTAGTTTCTCTCTCACACACACAAGGATGCACGCAAGCATGCACAGGCAAGCACGCACAGGCAAGCACGCGCTTAAATGTAAGAATGTACATTGAAACGGAGTCATTGTACTTTAGGGGGTTTATGGTGGCTTCCCTAACAGTTGAGCTGAACACACACGCGCACACACACACACACACACACACACACACACACACACACACACACACACACACACACACACACACACACACACACACACACACACACACAACCACAACCACAAGGGAAAACCACTGTGTTTTGGAAGGGTGTATTGCTGCAGGCTACGTCGTCAGACAGTTGTATGCGCTGCACAACCGAGACAGAAAGGGAGAGATTCAGACTGAATCCAGACTCACTGAGATCTGGAGAGTTGAAATTTTGCAAGTAATGAATCAGTTTTGGCAATGATTTCAAGTTTTATGACAGAATGCACCAAGTTTTGGTAGATGGTTTTGTTGCTTAGCAGATCCTTTATGTAATGAGACAAAAATATACAAGTGTCTTTGGTGAATCTTAAAATTTAGTGCAACATGCATATATTCTGCTCTAGCATACACTCACTTAGGTAATGTCTCCATTTTAATGCTGTCATTATTAGCAAAAATACCCTGGTCCATGGTATTATCACCTTGGATTTGAATCAGAGACATTACTAAGTCAGATATAACTTCTCTTAACTCTTAACTGAATGTATGCATTACTTTTAAGACTACAAGAACTGAAGGATAAATAAACACGGATGTCAAACACACAACATTGTCTGGAAAATGAATGGAGAAATATTTAGAAGTGTCTTATTTATCCATCATCAAATCAAATCTGTCAGATTTAAGACAGTGATGCAAAAAGACAATATTGCCATAAATCAATCCTAGTCATTGATATACTACACTGTCTGTCTGCTGTAAAATACAATAAAGGCAATGCTACCAAACTTATGAAATGAAAAATATTCAGTTTTTCACACTGCCACGTCTACCTAAATTACATGCACACAATTTTATTTACACATTTCAAATTCTTAATATTTTCACTCATCTCCCTTTCTGAAACTAAACTCAATAACGGGAAAATATACTCAATGAATGAAGGTTCTCCTGGATACAGGGATTTTGGTATCAGTGATTATAAACACTTGGTGCATTCTATTCAGCCCATTTGGTCAGAGCAAAGAGCAAGAGGATGTTACAAGGGTGTATGTCCTGGAGACAATGAACTTAATGAAAAAAGTCTGAACTGCTGTCTGTATATATGAACCTGTCTCTCCTGCACTGTTAATGACTGACAGCAAAGGTGTTTCTAAAGCACAAGAATGATGATGATGAGGAGGAGAAAGATGTAACACTGGAGTTGTGGAAATGGAGATTTGACTGGAATCCATCACTAACATTTCCGCTCACCTTTTGAATAGAACATCAGTATGCAACAAGCTAAATTATTTTAACTGACATATTTGTACGTTATGTTAGATTTGATAAAATGGTCAAAGATTACAAGACTAAGAAGACTTTTGAAAATCAGCTGGAACTTTATGTTCAAATGTTTGTTGGTACCAGAAAACCCACAACCCAAATAAATTCCTTTAAACCAGTAAAAACTGACAAAAAAATGTTGATTCCATTGTAAAAATGTAGTATTTGTAGATTCTTTTAAAATCAGTGATATCACGTAAGTGAGATGATGTGAAACACTGTAGGTTGATGCTGCAAGTAGTGCTGCGATCTGTCTCTTTTGCGGTTGGTGTGTTGCCTTTGTTGATATATGCACTTAAGGGCTCCTCTGCATTATTAGTTCCAAAAGCCCTTCAGGACCTTTCAGTGTGTGGGCGATCATTTCACTGATGTCAGAGGACAAAAATATTGGATTCACTGGAGCTTTTTTCTTTTTATTGGATCAACGCCATCACACACAGTGATGCAAATGTGTGTCTACGCTGTTAATTTTTGTGTTTCTGCTTTGCTGACTGTGTGCCCATCTGTTCCCATGTCTTACTCTCCCATAATTCACTTCATCACCAAATTAATTACCAAGACTCTGCTCTCTGTCTATGGGTCGTGGCATCATTGTGCAACCAAAAAATGAATACAAAGGACACCAAATAGATGCAGTGCTATGCAGCATCACAGGAGAGAGGTGAAAGCAGAAGGTGAAGTGGAGCCAACGTCAGACATTTCCTGCTTTAACTGGAATAAATGCTACTAGAATTCATATCTGACTGCTATGCTGTGATGTGACAACTGCTTAAAGGCTACTAGTGTGATTCCGTAGAACATGAGGTTGATGTTATTATGCTCCAAAGTTTTTTGGTAATAAAGATTTATAAACTAAATCTGTTGCTCCTGCTTTATTGTGTTTGTCTATTAGGTTCTTCATAGATGCCAACCGAGAACTTTAAAAACAGATCAGTACTTAAAAGTCTTAAGATCATTCGAGATCAAATACTTTAACTATCAAAATTTTGGGTAAAAGTATGATGCCTGTATTTACATGTACTGTGTTTATATGCTTTATACTATCTTATTAATCAGTCCTGAACCTAAACTCGATTCTAACTTGCTGGAAAGCCTCACTCTCTCATCAAACCTTGGAAAACAATACAGCTTTGTTCGTTACAGTGTACCACAGTCCTGGGGCCCGTTGCACAAAAGTTGGATTAAGACATCCAAGATAAGTAACTGAGCTGAGCTCAATGAATCCAAAACAAGAGCGTCCAAGCTTAATTGGTTGCACAAAGACCAAGCCAGGATGAGAAGACACGGATTCATCAAGCCAGTTGAAACTAATCCTGGATAAGCGTGCGCTCACGGCTCCCTCAAATAGACCCTGCCACCGATCACAGATTCACTGATTCAACATGGCAAGTAGAGCGGCTTATTCTTCCCCACCGGAGGCAGAAGTCCTTATGAAGGCATACGAGGTAAAAGATAATAATTAAAAATAAAGGAAACACCACCACAGTAATAAAGCAAAGAGAAAAAGCGTGGCAAAGTATTGCTGACTGCCTGAATGCGTAAGTAGTGCTCAGTTACACACTCACTGCTTCGCTGAAACATCACAATTACAAACCAGATAGTTAATTCATATCTCCAAAAACGCAGTTGTAGTGTGATTATGAATCAGTTGAATTTTTAATTGAAATGGACTGCAGATATGTGTGAAACAGTGTAAATGTAACTCCATCAGACTGTATAACTCAGATAAATAGATGAGATGATGATAATAATAATAATGATGATAATAATAATAATTTTAATTTCTATAGCGCCTTTCAAAGGACAAGAAGAAAAAGATGGAAAACCTTGCACTGGGGTCCGAAATACAAAAGAGGACAATTAGAAAATTGGACCTTGAAATAAAAAAAACTTGAGCTGGAGTTGAGTTATGAAGGCCCAAACAGGTGTGTTCCTTTCTGCTCTGACAATGGCGTGCCCATTCTTGCGAGATGTGGTGGATGAGGAAGCACTTGTGCTCAGGAGAGCCTTCAGGCGAGCGAGGGTCTTCAGGGACCGGTTGAACCCACTGGCCTTCCCTGATGACCATCTATATGAAAGGTACAAGTTTTCTGCAGATGGCATCAGGTATCTGTGCAGACTGCTGGGTCCCAGGATTAAACACCACACAGCACGGAGCCATGAACTTAGTGTGGAGCAAATGGTTTGTGTAGCCTTGCGCTTTTTTGCAAGTGGAGGCTTCCTGTACTCAGTGGGGGATGCAGAACAGCTGAACATGGCCACAGTTTGCCGCTCAATAAGGAGTGTGTGTGTCTGGATATAAAAGCATTGGCAGATGTCTTCATCTCCTTCCCTGGCCACAGAAGACTCTGTGTGACAAAGAGGAGTTCTATAGGATTGTAGATAAGATAATCTACAAATTACAGGACAACTGTTAACGTTCATAGTAGGATACTCATCACTTGGTGTTACAGGTTTCACCAATGTCACTGGTGCACTTGACTGCACACACATCAGGATAAAATCCCCCTCAGGTGCCCATGAGGCAAATTTTGTGAATAGGAAATCCTTTCATAGCATTAATGTTCAGGTGAACATACATTTTTGATATTGTCAGTTGATAAACACTGTACTTTGCTTGTGATGTGCATTGATTGGTTTGATAGTCCTCATCTTCAGATTTCAGATGGTCTGAAATGCTGACTGTCTGATCAGCAATGTTGTGGTAAAATGGCCTGGCTCAGTCTATGACTCCAGAGTCTTTCAGACCTCTGAAATCTATCAGCGTCTATCACAAGCTGAGCCACACAATCTCTATTAATAACCAGTTTTTACATCATGGCTGTGTCAAGAATGTCACTCCGTTTCTGAGGTTGTAATGATGAGATTTTGTGTTGACAGGTGAATTCTCTGGTGTGTTGCTGGGAGTCAGGGGGTATGCCTGCCAGTCTTTTCTCCTGACACCATTCACAGACCCCCAGGAAGCACAGCAGGCCTACAACCATGCCCATGCCAGCACCAGGGCCAGAGCTGAAATGACCGTTGGCCTCCTGAAGGCACACTTTCAGTGTCTTCACAAATTCAGGGTCAGGGACTGGGACAATCCTGCAATCTTCCCTGATGACAGCAGTGGTGAGGGACCAATATGTGTTCAATTAATTTAGTTAATACGCATGCTTTAAATTTCAGTTAAATATGTCCTGCAGTGGCAGAGGAATATAGTATTATATATTTTAATATAATTTAAATTGATGTGGCCTCTTATGATGTTTTTGCAGGGAGGCTACTGCATCCATTCATTTGTCTGTTCATTTGATGTGTATGGATTTGTCCTGCATTTATTTCAGTATGTAGACATGCAGGGTGTATTATATACAGACCTTTGAATGTGTATTTATCCTTGTGTTGTATAATATGCTTTGATTCTGTGCTTTCCATCTTGTAGAGTCACTGTGTGACTTCAGTTTTGAAAGGAGCTGATGGTTTACCTGTTTTGCCTTATCCTTATTCAATAAAGGAACATAATATACACTTTGATGTGTATTTATATTTATATGGGATGTGTATTTTATACGACAGAGTATTAGGGCCACACTGAGGAAGAATAAAAAAAGTCATGAATTTATGAGACTGGTTCTTTCTGTGGAAAAGATGCATTTTCTTGCATATTCTTTTAAACGTCCTGATACTTATGACAATGTGATGCTGATGTGCCAAAAGATTAAGTATCTTCTTATTTGTGAAACCTATACTGAAGCACAATTCCATGAAATGCTCCACAGCCCTCATTTTAACAACTCTCCTCCTCTAAAACAACAGGTTACAATATTATGACTTCTTTCTCATAAATGTATGACTTTATTTCCAAAGTCTGTGATTTTTATTTTTTCTCTGTGGCCCTAATATTCCATCATTTTATATATAGCCTTATAGTCTATGGGAAACTGTAAATTATCTAATGATAGCAACATCATCTAAAATCATAATTTATCCAAAATGATTGAAATTAATGAGCACAAATGTTTAAATAATGAAAGTGGGTCTAGTTACATGTGATCACAGTGTGTAGTGGGCAGCGGAATAACTACTGGTTTCCGTTTGTGGCAACTGCTGACTGAGATAAGGGATGAGATTAAATAGATCCTGGAACTTAGCCTGGTCTGGAGCAGGCTAGCTCCACAAAATAAATCTCCATGGTAACTTATACCTTAACGTATCCTACTGCCCCCATCCCGCTCTTGTGCAACCGGATCACGGATAAGTTGATCTTACCTTAATCCCTTATCCTAGCTTTGTGCAATGGGCCCCTGGTCAGTGATTTTAATAGTCACATGGACATTGATAATGATATCCTTGGTACTGCATTTACCCCATTAGATTCAGTTAACTTCAGCCATTGTGTACATCAACCAACTCATTGTTTTAATCACACTTGACCTCTATTGACAGTTCTATTAATATTATGGGCTTCTTCAATGATAAAATTCTCCTTATTAGCCACAAAATTCATCACCTTCTGACCTCAGATGGTATCAAACTAGCCTCTAACACAGAACCCTCAGAAACATACCAGATATATATTTAGAATTTTCTACCACTGACTTTCACCAGCTAACTTCAATGATTTCTTCATCTAAGCCACCAATGTGTCTGTTAGATTCCCAACTAAAAATGTTAAATTATTATATTACTTTAACCTTTAATAAGTACTACTATACATGACATGATCAATCTTTGCCTATTAACAGGGTAACATGATCTCTACCACAGTCTTTTAATGTAGCTGTAATTAAACCACTTCTAATCTATAGACTCATATATAACCTCCTCACTTCTCTAAGGTTCTTGAGAAAACAGTTGCCATTCAGCTGTGTGACTTTCAACTTTATAATTTATATAAGAATTTCCAGCTTGGTTTTAGAGTACATCATAGCACCAAAACAGCACTGCAAGTTGCAAACAATCTCTTAATTGCATTGGATGAGGGTCTTGTCCTTTTGCTTGTCTTATTAAATCTTAGTGCCACAGTTGATAATATTCCCATTCCCCATCACATCCTATTACAAAAACTGAAACATTTAATTGGTATTAAAGGAACTGTATTGAGCTGGTTCAAGTCATATTTATCATACTGATCTAAGTTTATACTATGAATCCTCACTGCATACCAAAGTTACCAATACTATTCACTTCATATTTATTTCCTTTAGGGAATATCATTAGAGAACACACCATTAATTGTCATTGTTATGCAGATGACACACAATTATACTTATCCCTTAAGCCAGATGACACTGATCAATATGCTAAACATGAGGCATGTATTATTGACATACATGTTAGAGACACATTACTCTGGCCTCCAGTGCCACTGTAAGGAATCTAGAAGTTATCTTTGATCAGGATCTGTACTTTCATTCTTGCAAATTGCAAGGACTGCCTTCTTCCACTTTTTGAACAAAAATCAGGAACATCCTGCCCCAAAAGATGCAGAGAATTTGTCCACACTTTTGTTACCTCAAGGCTGGATGATTGTAATTCCCTTTTATCAGGCGGCCCAATACATCTGTAAAGACTCTTCAGCTGATCCAGAATGTTGCTACACGTGTTCTGACAAGAATTCATATATTTCTCTCATATTAGCCGCTGCACTGGCATCCTGTAAAATCAAAAATTGAATTTAAAATCCTCCTTCCCACATACAAAACCCTTAATGATCAGGCACCGTCATATCTTAAAGACCTGATAGTACCCTAGTATTCAACTCGAAAGCTGCGCTCTCAGGATGCAGGGTTACTTGTGGTTCCTAGAGTCTCCAAAAAGCATAATGGGAGACAAAGCATTCATCCATCAAGCTCCTTTCCTATGGAACCATATTAGAATGATGGTTTAGGAGGCAGACACCCTCTCAGTGATTAAGAGTAGACTTAAAACGTTCCCTTTTGAGAAAGCCTATAGTTGGGGCCTGCACAGGCTCCTCTAGCTATGCTGCCATATGTCCAGACTGCTGGGGGATTTTCTATGATGCACTGAGCTTCTCTGTTTTTCTCTCTGTACACAATTGTGTCTCAATAATACATGTTACTGACTTGGCTTCTTCCCTGGAATGTCTCATCCCTCTCCCTCTCTCCCTCTATCTCTCTTTCCCTCCCTCTATCTCTCTCACTTAACCAAACTTTTTGAGGCAGATAACCGCCCACCACTGACTCTGGTCCTGCTTGAGGTTTCAGCCTGTTAAAAGGCAGTTTTTTCTTGCCACTGCCAAGTGCTTGTTCATGGGGGAAATGTTTGGTCCCTTTTAATACATTTATCAGGGAGTATGGTTGAGTCCTGATCAATTTGGAAAGTTTCATGTGATTACTTTTGTTTTGCAAATTGGTGCTGTATATATAAAAGATTGATTGATTGATTGATGATCTGTCTATGTTTTGGTAGATATTTAAATCTTTAGGTCCAATTCCTCTCTTATGTTTTTTGTATTTTGATTGATAGCTATTTAAGGTGGTTTTCCAGGCTTTGGAAATTTGTGATTGTGATGGTTTAGTGTTTAATTGTGAAATACATCTACTCAGACAATTACAAATTGCATCCATTTTCTTCATATGTTACAAAGTATGTATTGGATATTTATTCCTAAGCATTGAAATTGGTGTTGGCTTTAGAAATTTAGTATCAGTTGCAAACTGGTAACAAGCTGTCAGGTGCCTGCACTTCTGAGTGAATCATGAAAAATGCAGACTGATATCACTAGAAAATTCTAATTAATTGTATTAAACTAAAGGTCATATTTAGAATCAAAATCCAGAATCAGAACCTGAACTGAATTCAGACCAAATATTTAACTTAGACATAAGATGTTCCTTAATTGATCCCTCTTGGGAAAAATTCACAGGTAACACAGCAGTACAGAGTGAAAATAAGCAGCAAAGAATAAAATAACAATTAAACCATGAAAAACTAATATAAACTATTAGAATAAGGATAAGCATATTATATACAGTAACTGTCCTTGTGTATGTGATGTGTACAATATGTAATAAATATGAAAATAGATGTGTGACTCTGCAAATGTGCAATATACAGAGTTCAGAGATATTAAATCAAATAACAATGTGCAAAAATGGGCAAAAAATGTGGGGGGTTCCTGAGATAATAAATAACAACAGACCAACAATCAGTCTTTAAGTGACATGAAGTGTATAGTTGAGTCCTTAATCAGGTGGAGAAAGTAGGTGTTGAGATCTGTGGTGGTGAATGTGCCCCTCAGCTCAGGTAGAAAGGGTGAGAGGGATCATCCATTATAGCTTGCAGCTTTTCTCTCATCCTCATCTCTGTCACAGCCTCCACATGGTCCACTTTCATCCCCACCACAGAGCTTTCCTCACCAGTTCAGTCAGCTAGATGGCACCACTGCTCCCGAGGCAACCTTCCCAGCACACTGCTGCAAAGAACACCACACTGGCTACCACAGAGTGAACATTTGTAGCAGCCTAATACACATATTGAAAGAACTGAGCCTCCCCAGAAAGAACAGCCTGTTCTGTCCCTTCCTGTAGAGGGCCTCAGTGTTGTCTGACCAGTCCAGTTCATTGTTCAGATGCACCCAGAGGAACCTGTAAGTGTCCACCATCTCCACCCTCTCCCAGGTCATTGTGTTAGAGAACTTCTGCAGGTGGCATGTCCAGGAGAGTGTGAACAGAAAGAGTGAACAGTTCTCTGCGGTGTGCCAGTGTTGCTTGTCACCACATCTGACAGGCAGTGTCGAGTGGATTATTGTTTACTCTACTAAGTTAGTTGCAGTCTTTCTACATTCCCACAGTTAAATTGTGTTTTTGATATATTACTTTGTTTTATTCAAAAGAATCATAATAAGATAAATTAAAGTACATTTAGAAAAAACTATACTACATATGACCCTTAGTTCTGCCCACAGAATAGGTTAGACCATATCATCACTAGTCCACTTTAAAATACCCTGTGAAATATACACACAAATATTCCCTCAAGTACAATGTGTCTAAACTGCTTAAAAGTTACAACTTTGAAATTGGGTGCATGCTTAAAAGTGTTTAACATAAAAACAGATTATGAATTTCTGCATTAGTGTGACATAACTCAGTTATATAGTATTTGTATTTGCCTAGCATCTATTTTGCTTTGTTATCTGAGGAGTTTTAAATTCTGAAATATTTTGGAGCTGCGGACCAGGAAGCTTGCCCTTTTACACGAAGGTTTAGTTTAAGTTTATATATATATGCATCAATGCATATATATGTATACACATTTTCATATAAGACATCGGCTACATACGTTTTGAACTTTATGCTTTGATTTACATTTTGACACATTTTGCAGTGTGTGTATTGTGTAGGCAGAGAGCGACTGCTTAAGGAGTTAAAGAGTCGCCTCGCATGTGTAAGCGAGAATAAGAGATAGAGAGAGCGCAAGAGAGCACGAAGGAGGAAGCTGGTGGTCAGCTCGGTGCAGACATACACGCTGGACGGATTCGGTAAGAAAGAAACGTCTTTATTTCGTTTGAAATTAGTGAACAACTGCTTGTTGAACTTCCCACAGTGGAATGTCTCTGTGTGTTGGCCTATAAGGACCAATCAACACGTTTTGTTACTTTTATCAGTGACACTTGTTATTTATAAGTGACATGTCAGCGGATCCCTTTGGAATGTGGATTACCCTGATGAAACATCACAGCGAGCGTTTCTTTACTTTGAAAAGTGAAAGGAATGACGGAAATGATGACAGATTTGGAAATGGTTAGAATACCTATACAAGCTATTCACTCCTGTGTTATTTATTTATTTATTTGTACTTATCTTAACCATGAAGTCGTGTCAGCTTCTGTTGGGGAGACAAACCGTGTTGGAATTAGCAACACACAAACGTTTCCCATCACTGACTGGATACATTCAGTGTGAAGCTGTAGGACACAGAACAGCTGCTTGTTGAGTACATTTGAATGTCACTATTTTATTTTTACTGGTTTGATGTACTGGGAGCTTGGTGTCATATGGATACAGGGTTACCATGTGTGGAAACGTTGGGATACTGCATGTAGGAGAGAGTGGGGTACTTTCTGCCAGTTTTTACATTAAGTGCCTTTAAAGCCAGGAGATTATTGATAATAATAATAATAATAATAATAATAATAATAATAATAATAATAATAAAATAGGTTTTGTGGCACCACTTGCCCCCGGTGTGGGGTGAATTGTGCCATCAGAGAGAATACACCAGGGTAAATTGTGCCATTGATAATTGAAGTAAAACAGACCATTTTAATCTCACAAATGATTATGCTATATGCAGTGGGGCAAAAAAGTATTTAGTCAGCCACCAACTGTGCAAGTTCTCCCACTTAAAAAGATGAGAGAGGCCTGTAATTTTCATCATAGGTACACTTCAACTATGAGCGACAGAATAGGGGGAAAGAATCCAGGAAATCACATTGTAGGATTTTTTAATGAATTAATTGGTAAATTCCTCGGTACAATAAGTATTTGTTCACCTACAAACAAGCAAGACTTCTGGCTCTCACAGACCTGTAACTTCTTCTTTAAGAAGCTCCTCTGTCCTCCAGTGTTACCTATATTAATGGCACCTGTTTGAACTCTTTATCGGTATAAAAGACACCTGTCCACAACCTCAAACAGTCACAAAAACAATCCCAGAACCACAGAGGGGGACCTAGTGAATGACCTGCAGAGAGCTGGGTAAAAAGTACCAAAGTAACAAAGGCTACCATCAGTAACACACGACGCCGCCCCGGACTCAAATGGTGCACTGCCAGACGTGTCCCCCTGCTGAAGCCAGAACACGTCCAGGCCCGTCTGAAGTTTGCTAGAGAGCATTTGGATGATCCAGAAGACGATTGGGAGAATGTCATATGGTCAGATGAAACCAAAATAGAACTTTTTGGTAAAAACTCAACTTGTCGTGTTTGGAGGAGAAAGAATGCTGAGTTGCATCCAAAGAACACCATACCTACTGTGAAGCATGGGGGTGGAAACATCATGCTTTGGGGCTGTTTTTCTGCAAAGGGACCAGGACTACTGATCCGAGTAAAGGACAGAATGAGTGGGGCCATGTATCGTTGGATTTTGAGTGAAAACCTCCTTCCATCAGCAAGGGCATTGAAGATGAAACGTGGCTGGGTCTTTCAGCATGACAATGATCCCAAACACACCACCTGGGCAATGAAGGAGTGGCTGCATAAGAAGCATTTCAAGATCCTGGAGTGGCCTAGCCAGTCTCCAGATCCCAACCCCATAGACATAAAGTCTGTGTTGCCCAGCGACAGCCCCAAAACATCACTGATCTAGAGGAGATCTGCATCGAGGAATGGACCAAAATACCAGCAACAGTGTGTGAAAACCTTGTGAAGACGTTTGACCTCTGTCATTGCCAACGAAGGGTATATAACAAAGTATTGAGATGAACTTTTGTTATTGACCAAATACTTATTTTCCACCATAATTTGCAAATTCTTTAAAAATCAGACAATGTGTCTTTTATTTTATTTTTTTTCTCATTTTGTCTCTCATAGTTGAAGTGTACCTATGATGAAAATTACAGACCTCTCTCATCTTTTTAAGTGGAGAACTTGCACAATTGGTGGCTGACTAAATACTTTTTTGCCCCACTGTAAAAGCATGCCATATGGTAGCATGCTTTAAAGGCGTTGAACAAATCAGGTCCTAGAAAAGGTTAAAAGTTTATCAGCACATTGCAGTTCACATTCAGATTTAGGCTCAGTTGAAGCTATCGGCTCCAAATAACTATCCAGTAGCCTATACTTGATCTAAACTGCTTTTTTTTTGTCTCTGGTCCAGCTGGCAGGCATGTCATTGTTAATTTTCAGTTCAAACTCAAAAGCCAGTTCATGGCATTTCATGACACCTATGCAATGAAACATTGCTGCTGGTGTCATAATATGGTCAGCTAGCTTTTTCTCCATGTTCTCAGTGAAGACTTCTTTCATAGCTTGGCTTTGTTACTTCTCCTATCTTTTTCTTATCCATATATCTTTTTATGGTCATCCTGCAGATCTTCATCTCATTTCCAGCCTGATGTATGGTCTTCCCCTGTTGCACTTCTTTCACTGCTCTTTTCAACTCCTCAAGAGGAGTTGAAACCCTGTCTGTCTTCCATTTGTATTTGGGTTACATGATGGATTTTGGTCTAAAATTAAGAATGTCACATAGTTTTAGTGTTCAAATGTAAGAATACAATGTACAATAACAATAAAATACAATAAAGTAATACATAGTAAATAATCACAACTTGGGGTAAGTTGTGCCACTGGCACTGTTCCTGTTCCCCAGCAACCAAATCATGTGGTTTACCATATGATTTGTGATTGGTTGGTGTCGTGCCTTTTTCCAAGAGGCACCTGGCTACAGACCTCCACTGTCAGGACTGGAAGTGGGGGAGGGTGGAGAGACCAGCGAGTGAGCATGTGTCCCAAATAGCAGTGAGTTGCTGATTTTTATCACCCACAGAAAGTAAATGTATGGTTTCTTGTGTATATAGTAAAGTTATAGAAGTAATTTACGTTAACGTTAATGTTACATGTTGGTTTGGGTTGTCGTTTTTGAAGCTAAGTTAGATGACGTCAAAGTTAACTTTCACCAGTGGTGGTTAGCATCAACACCTTAAATTCTCAGGGATTAAGTTTTTAGTGCATAACATAAAGTAACTGCTCACATTTGTATATAACATCATTAAAAAAATGTGTAAACTCTCCTTGCATTCGCTGGGCATCGTCACAAAGTTGAAAACGTGTCTTTCTGAACTTACAAATGTGATATGTGAGACAGCCAAGCTACCAACACGATGTAACACACCATGCAAGCTATTATGCCATATTAGCCAGGACTACATGGCACATTTTTAACTTTTTTATTCCTCCACCTCTGTTGTACACTACAGTATATAAACAAAACAAATAGTAACTGAAATTACTGAGAAGTAGCACCATCTGCTTCTGCACCATCAGTACTTTTTATTTTTGATACTTGAGTATATTTAGCCTCTAACATAACACATTTATTACTTAAGTGTCTTGTTTTAGCCACTTTCACTTAAGTAAGTTTTCGAATGCCGGACTTTGACCCGTAGTGCATTATTTTTGTAGTTATTATTACTTCCTCTACATAAGTAAGGCCTCATTTACACTACCTGGTGCAAGTGGCGATTTTACCTGTAAGCAAAGAAAATCCAAGTTTGCAGGCTGTATACATCAATCTGAATTGAAGCTCAAGTACTATAATTCAAACACGTTACGCATTTTATATCCTTTTTAGATGCATCATTCAATTATTCCACGTGGTGGAAAGCCTGCAGTGGAACGCTGCACAACATGCTGCAGTCAGTTCCACTGCCCCCTTTGTGTTTTTTTCCCCAGTTGTACTGCAATTGCGCTTAAAAAATATCCCATTCACAAGTTAAGGTTAGACCTGCTGTCTGCAATTTGAAAATAGTGTCTAGATAATGCATGATTGGATTGGAAAATTAACATTGGTGAGCCCTCTAATATGTCTAGGTGGACATATTAAAGGAGGTCACTGATGGGATCTTTTCTTTTGCTTAAGCTAACTACAGATTTGGCATTAGCTCCCCCTCCACCCCACACAATGAATACAAACCTTACATTTATCCTGTGAGCGTTCATCTAGTTTTTCTTTTTATCCTTTCTCTGAACCAGATCATTAGGTTCGTTTTGATGCCATGCCGTAAATGACTGATACCGGCAGCTCAGTGCAACTCGCCTCATCGCACCTCTCCTTGCTTAGTAGTACTAGTCGTCATAGCAGCGTGGCACAGTAGACACCAGATCTGACCAATCATTAGAGAGCAGATCTGACCAATCAGTGGGCCAGGTGCCTGGTACTACTCACACCTTTTCCGTTGGGTCACTGCTCAGATATTGAAACTGGACTTGCAACTTGCAAAGGGGCCCCCTAGTGGTGCGGGGGCCTTATGCACCCGCATAGTCCGCATATAGCAAGAAACTTCTCTGATCTCAATCTCCTAACCCACTTTTCCCCTCCTAAAGTGGCAGTTTTAAATCCAGTGCTGCCTTGTGTGATGTCAGTCAGTTGTATGTTTTGCCACGCTTCCATAATAACACCACATGGATTTGCACTTTTTGTTCATCGCCCGCTGTTATTGGTCAGTAACATTAACTGATTATTCCTAACTCTAGCAGAGACTAGGACATGTCGCGTGGAACCGACTTCTCTCCAACTCCAACTTCTCTTTCTGGCCAGCTGACCAATGCTGGGTGAAGGTGTCATTAACTGTGCTCCGCTTGTGATATTTTCTGGGGAAGTGTACATCTTTGGTATTACAGCAATGGTATTACAGCAAATGCAAGGGCTCTCATCAGTGGGCCATAGGCTCAGTCATCACTGTGTTAGCTCATTCGGCGATAGATAGTGTTTTAACAGATATTTCTTTACTTGAAAATCTTTGAGATTATTATGTCAAAGCTGGAGCTGGTAATTCTGTTCAGAAGCATTTTTAATATATTTGTATGAAATCTAGTAACACCCAGACAGCAATGAAAATATAAAATGCTTTGGGGAAAATATCCATATTATGTGGCAGCGACAGGGATGTAATAACTTCATCCAATCAATTTTAGCAGCCAGAAGATATTGTGTGGACAGCCTACCTGTCCATCAACCTGTCCTTACCTTCCCATCCCGCACTGACTCCGCCCATCACTCGCTGCGTGTGACCGGAGTCCATCCGTCCATCGCATTGCTGGAACGGAATGAGCTCATTGTGTAAGGACAAGAATAGCAGGGAAAGTACAGACACACTTTTCATTACTAGCCGTACCAACCTACAGCAGTTTGCACTTCCAAACAGAGGACGAAAAGAACAGAACTCGAGAGAAGGCTACAAACAAAAAAGAAGTTGGATAGCTCAAGAGATGAAACGAGAGTCAATATTGGAGTGGCTGTTCAACGTCGGAGACAGCTGATAGAGAAGAAGGCCTGAAAATGGACGCCATGATAGCTGTTTCTTTGTTGACAGGTAATGAAATGTATTATTCCTCTGCATTATGTAGTCAGTGTAGTTAATGTTAGCTCCTTATGTCGCTGTTACATGTATTAGCCCCGCACTAACATCACTAGCATCGTCAGCTTGAAGCTAATGCTAGCTAACTATCTATGATGGATTACTGATGCATGAACTGTATTTACATGTAATGTCACCGTCTACACTCAGGCCACCATAAACACGTACTGTGGATATAATCCATATAACAGTGTTCACGCATGCGCTGCTACCCTGGGAGCTGTATATGAGAGCCGGACTAGTTCTTATGTGCCACACGTGTGAAAGGCCAAGTCCACTTTTCAGATGTCATGGGGAGATTGCATATAGCTGTCAATATGGTTTGCATCGTAGTTGTATGCGGATGTCATTAGATGTTATTTATGTGACATTCATTGTGACTTTGAACTAGACGTTGTACAAATATAATATGTTGTTGTTTATTTGTGTGTCCTTTAGTTATGGGAGGGAGGTATCAACTCTTCTATCAGTTCAGGACAGAGCCATGCCGAGATGTTTCCATTGTTTCTGCAGAGTCTCTGTCTGACAGGTGAGTGTAACTTGATGCTGATAGCAACATGGATCATACCACTGTTATTTATGTAATATGTACCTTTGATAGAACATTTCACATATACATACATCGTGTTCACAGTTACTAGGCAAGTCAGTATTTTGACCATATCATAATTATTATGCATATTTTGCAACTCAAGCTGTATGAACTGGAATGCTTATTTGATTTAAGCCTATCAGGTGATGTGTATTTGTGTAATGAGGGAGGGTGTGGCCTAAGGAGATCAACACCCTATATCAAGGTGTGCATAATTATTAGGCAGCTTCTATTCCTCAGGCAAAATGGGCAAAAAAAAATAAAATTAAAAATTAAATGACTCTGAAAAGTCATTGTCAAAAAAATCTTTCAGAGGGATGCAGCACTCTTGAAATTGCTATGTTATTGGGGTGTGGTCACAGAACCATCAAAGTTTTGTTGCAAATACTTAACAGGATAGCAAGAAATGTGTTAAGAAAAATAGAAGCAAATTAACTGCCGAAGATTTGAGAAAAGTAAAAGGTGAAGCTTCTAGGAGCTTATTATCCTGCAGCGCTGTCATATTCCAGAACTGCAACCTTGAGTGCCCAGAAGGACAATGTGTTCAGTGCTCAGAGACTTGGCAAAGGTCAGGAAGGCTGAAATCCTACAGCCACTGAACAAGACACTTATGTCGAAACATCAAGACTGGGACAAGAAATATTTGAAGCGATTTTTCAAAGATTTAGTGGACTGATGAGATGAGAGTTCCATCCAGAGCTCTACTTCAACTCAGATGCCAGCAAGGTAGAGGTTCAGTACTGGTATGGGCTGGTTATTAAAGATGAGCTAGTGGGACCTTTTCAGGTTGAAAATTGACTCAAACGCAACTCCCAAACCTACTGCTTTTTAGAAGACACTTTCTTTAAGAAGTGGTACAGGAAAAAGTCTGCATCTTTCAAGAAGACCAGATTTTTATGCAGGTCTTTGCTCCATCACATGCATTGAAGTGCTCCACTGCCTGGCTAGTCAGTAAAGGCCTGAAAGATTAAAGAGTAATGACAGGCCCCAGTCCCCACCTGACCTAAACCCTACTGAGAACTTGTGGTCCCTTCTCCATGAATGGAAGGCTTGTGACTGTTTTTAAATGTCAGAAATGTTTATTTGTAAATGTTGAGTTGTTTATTATTTGCACTTTAACAGATAGAAATAAATAAGTGAGATGAGAAACTTTTAGTTTTTCAGTTAGTTGCATGATAATTATGCACACTACTAGTTGCCAAATAATCATGCAAACAGAGATTTTGTCCTAAGAAAGCTAAAACCTCACTTTCACTTTCTTGAATATTCAGGTTTAAGGGTTATTAGGATTTTTGGATCGACCTAGAGCACTGTATAGTTGTTCATTGATAAAATTAATCCTCATTGTGCAAACAGTGTATGTCCTTCTTTAATATCATGTTGGTTGGCTTTATGTGCATGAATGTGCTTTTAGCAGGGATACAATACAAACAAGAATGGCACAATTTCATTTGCTGCACCAGGAAAATTCTTCAAGTACTGGTCCTAACAGTCAAATGTTAGCCTACTGCTTGAGACTATTTACACATTAAGACATTTTTTAACAAAATAAACTTTGCATTTCAATTCATGATCTGTTAGCTGACCACAGTAGAATTGTGGGAAACGCTGACCATAATTGTTGCACACAATGCACCTTCCACTCCCTTCAAATACTCGCTTGTCACATAAGCTTCCCATTACCTATATAACCCTAGACCCTTTATTTTTTACATAACAGTCATGTTTGTCTTTGAGAGAGAATGTGGCCCTTAAACACATTCAGATCTAACTTTATGTCCTGTAAACACATTGAAATGTACCTTTTATGTCCTGTGAATATATTTAGCTCTGAAAAGCTGTATTTACTGTCAGATATGTAATTGTGCCATTGTGTCTACAGGTCAATCAATGTCAAATCAGCGACAGCACTGACATCCTTGTCTGCCAACACTGACCTGCAGTTGATCTCCAGAGGGAGGAGTAGAGGAGAAGACCTAGTTGGCAGACGGGCAAGGCCGGCAAGCAGGGTTGAGTAGAGCTGCCGTAGAGGAACTCAGCTGAGCAGGCAAGCAGGAAGCAGAGCAGAACGGCGCTGGAGGTTTCTGCAGACAAGCTGACAAAGATATATGCATAAGTGCAAAAGCAGAAACTGTAACACGAAATACTCTTAGTATCAGAAAACACTGGAGAGCGGCACTGTGTAGTCACCATACGGGACATAATAATCTAGCACCAAAGTTGTGGAGAGACCAGGGAGATAAACCCGGTATGCTACCAGCTGATCTGTGCCACGCTGCTGCTGTGGCTGCCATGCCCACACACACACACACACACACACACACAGGGAGGAGCAGGTGAGGGAGAAAGGAGGAGAGAAAGGCAAACCGCAGAAAAAAAGAAAAACAACCAGGCAGTAGCACCGTGACACTATATTGTCTAAATGATTAAAGGTACACTATTTTTGTAGTGTTTTTTACTTGCATGTCTTCCAAAAAATTCAATAAACAAGAGTGTTGCCTAGTTCAGTTGTTATTATTGTCATCATGTAAAGTGTAAGAACTGTAATGGGTTGGTTGTTCATGCATATCATTTTCAAGACTTTATTCAAACATGTTTGAGATAATGCAATACAATGACTAGTCCCAGCAGCTGATCTGATTGCTCTAAATGTTGTCCTCAAATTCTGGCCTGTAAAGCAGTAGATGAGCTACATGATTAGATATTTTTAGGGAACATACACTGCATAGTGTCAATATATACACTTTGAATGCTGAAAACTTTAGACATTCCTGGACAAAACTATATGTCCTAGTGTTTATATGACATGTTTTTTCATCTTTTTATCTATTCATGCTTTTGTCTTGAAGTACCAGCTCTTTATCTTTCTTCACATTTTTGTACTTGCTGTGTTTATTGTTATGCACCAAAACAAAAATTCAAATGGTGAAAAACTGCTTGGGAATAAATGTGACTGTGATTAGGGCGCTTGTGTGTCCAAGTTACATGCTGTTTGTACAATCACAAATAGTTGAAGGTGGTGTTTATCGGAAAAAAACACCACTAATGACTTTAGAAAGCTGCCCATGTGCAATCCTTCAAGTGTGAAGATCTTCCCCTGTATGCCATCTTTTCTGAGAACATTTTCTCCTTGACCTGTTACATGGCCCTGAGAAATTTGGTGCCTTAGGCAAGATCTTAGCTGGCACCCTCTTGCATTGCAGTCAATTTCACAATCAGTTTTTATACACTCACACAGAAACTGCATGTGGCATCTCCTGGCACCCGGCATTGGCAGGTAGTGGCACCACAGTGGCAGTCTGCGGACACCTGTGGCATGTCCGTGGCATCTCTACTTGTTTACACATTTTAATGTACAAAGTGTCATGATTCCTGTTTGTCTTGTGTTCTGGTATCTGTTTTTTTGTTTCTTGTATTTGATTTATGTCTTTGTATCATGTTCTGTGTCATGTTTTGTTTTCCATGCCCTCATGTGTCCTTTAAGTTTCCCTGTTTATTTCCCTTGTTGAATTTCCATGCCCTCTTGTGTCTCTTGTCCTTTAAGTGTCTCCTTGTTCTCCCCTCTGTCTGTTGTCTTGTTCCCTCCTGGTCTGTTCCTCTGTGCTCCTCCCCCTCGTTATCACACCTGGCTTCCTTCCTCCTCTCTCTCCTCACCTGTTCCTCGTCTTGTAATCAGTGTCTGTGTACTTAGTCTGTGCATTTCCCTTCACTCCTCGTCCGGTCATTGGTTGTGTTCTGTCATTGGTTGTCCATGCTCCTGTCCATGCTCTTCCTGTCTGGTATATTTTGGTTTTGAGATTTCCATGTTTAATGTGTACTTTGCCTTTTTCTTTGCACTTTGTTGAACTGTTTTATTTTGCTACTTTGTTTTGCTGTTGCGTTGCTACTTTGGTTTTTGTCCTCGATTAATTTTTCCATGCTCCTTGGGTTTTTGTTGCCATCTGCTTTAAATTAAAGTCTGGACTCACAGCAGCATGATGACAACTGCGTTCTAATTGTAAATCCATGGCAAATTTAATTTTGATTTTAATTCATTGCAAATAAATGGAATTCTATCACTATTTAACTATTCTCATCAATGTATATGTGCTTTTGTTAATTGCTTTGAACTCTGTTAATATTAAACCTGTATTGCAATAAAATTATATTATTTTTTTTATTTTTTTTTATTTTTTTTACTTTCATACTTTAGGGAGGCAGACTAACATGATTTGCCAATTGACTGCACAATAAGTCTGGACTCACAACAGCATTATGATGATGATAATGATACTGATGATGATGAATGTGTTCTAATAGGAAAAAATTTTGATTTGAATTCATTGCAGATAAATGGAATTCTATCACTATTTGTTAACTATTCTTAGTTATCCCAAACTTACACTGCAGATGCATAATAAATCACACAGTCTTGTTTGCACTTCATACCACAATGAATTCCTTAAAAACAATATCTAAAGAAGTCAAACAGATCAGCATGTCAAGCTGTTTTTGTCCTTTCCGCTATGTTGTCATGAATACAGTCTTCAGTGTGCTGCGTGGGGATGCTCCAGTTGATGGTAGATAGGCGTATGGCTTCACCAAAGACAGGAGAAAAGCAGGGGTGGCTAAAGTCAGAAGGAGCAATTTAACCACCTACAAAGATTTGAACAACAGAAGAATATGTGAGGTAATCATATTCAAACAATGCATTTGCACTTTCACACACTTTCAATACCACACCACTGGGAAGTTTAAGATTGTTTGAATTAAAAACAGAGAGCACAGAACAAGAAAACAATGCAAAAACCAAGTGAAGTTAAGTAACAAATTGCCACTCCTCCCAAGAAGAAGCCTGTGATGTCATTTACTACATCGAACTGTTTAAGACGGGTTCCTCCCTCATGGAGCTTCCAAATGCAGTGGGTGTGTTGGACAAGGAAGCTCTGGCACTCTGCAGCAGGCTTTCATCATGCTGTGGAGTAAAAGAAAAGATCATCAGGAGATTTATTAGGTTGAAGTTGCGGATTGAAGCAAAAAAACCAAAACGACAGCAGACACGGCAAAACAACACTTAAAAGATGGCCATCTTGGAAGCAAGAGCCAAACCAAGAAGGTGAAAAAGAACAGTGGCCTAGGTTCAACATCAAGCAACCCCAGAACAGCTGAAAAAGTTTCAGGACAAAGCCAGCATTGCTGCCCCTCCACCTACTTGTATCCGGCAAAAATCACCGTTCTACCAACTACTAGAACCTGGCTACCATCATTAACAAGAGACATGTAATATCCTTGTCATCATCACTCCTGAGCTATAAGATCTGTGGTCCTTACTCTTCAGCTCTCCTGATGTGCAGCATGCAGCACCAATGCTGCTAAATCTCATATGCAGTAGGCCTAGGCCGTTTATCTCTAACGAGCAACATTATTTTTGTGTTTCACAGTTAAACTGGACCAACCAACCAAGATGACAAACACTAAACAATTTGGGAGAGCTGCAACCAACATGAAGATCTGTTTGTGATTTGTGTGTTGTTACATGCATGTGTAAACATGTCTGAAAACACACGTGTGTGCATGTTAAACACGAAGTAGCGTGAGGCCAGTGGGGCGGGATGGCGTTCACCATGTCTGAGGGAGACGTGATGAACTGCACCATCAGCCATGAAATCCACCAGTACCTTTTCTCCTCTGTGTACATCCTGGTATTATTGGTAAGTATGTGTACATGTCAAATACTTTATGAAGGTGCAGATTTAATGGAATGGGATATGTTTCCAAAGTTAGGTCAGTGTGACTGATTAAGCAGTCATATCTCAATGTCTAAAAAGCCTGGTTCCTCCTTGATAATACATTTCAGCACACATCCTCATAGAGCAAGTTTAGCTAATGTGTGCTATTTGCAGCATGACTCACTGTCTTATGTTGCATCATCGGGGGTCATGTTTGTGGTACTGCTTTTTGCATGCATTTTGCAGATTGTTACATCAGATCGTCACACACCACATGGTGTTTCTTTTAAGTTGTGAGGAGTGGAGGTCTGGGAGGCAGATAGGCATGAGTCCTACTTCTCATGTCAGAGACATGTGATTAACGTTTACTATTTCAGTATGCATAACCACAATCATTCCCTAACTTCAATCAAGTGTTTTTGTACCCCAACCCAATACTGCCATATTTCATTTGCCCAAACTATGATCTTTCCCTCCAGTCAAACTTGGCATGTTTTATTTTCCTCAACATAACCATACCAAAGTTGCCATGTCCAGATGTATTGGATGCCTAAAACTTTAAATGCAGGCACTTGATTTTCTTGTCTAGGTTTGTCTGAGCAGAGCTAAGTCGTGATTTAGTAATCAAGTCATAAAAAGGAAGGCAGTGTATTGTCAGAGAATTAAAATAATCACAGTAAATAATCTTGATTCCAGATTGGTGTACCCTCCAACTTGTACTCTTTGTACCACGCTGCTGTGCAGCTGAAGCAGAAGAATGAGCTGGGTGTTTATTTAATGAACCTCACTGTGTCTGACCTGTTATATCTGGCATCATTTCCACTGTGGCTACAGTACATCTTTCAGGTAAACCACCCATCAGTCATTCATTCTATTTATGTGATTTGCTTAATCCCTTCATTCCTTTTAAGAATTATGTCATTTTGGCTCAAGTGCCTCTTTTTAGAATAACAAATTAGGAATTCTTTGCATTGTTAAAAGACAGAAAAAAAACATAATTATGTCAGAATACAGTTCTTTATAGTTGCACTTCCCTGCTTTATTTAAGCATGATTAAGTGTAGCTTAAAATAGTTTGCACTTAAAGCTTTAGCAACTTACTATAATTTGTGTGGTTGTGTTATGATTTTAGCGTCAATCTTTATTTGTGGTCAATCTTTTGTTACATTGCCTAATGAAGCAAGAAGTTCATGTTGTCTTATTATTACTTCTCACATCACATTTTTAATTAAAGTGCCACTGATATGTTAATGTAAAAACCATCAAAAAATGTAAGATGTTTAAGTAAATGTAGGCTATATAAGGTTAGGTCTTTAACCTGTTTTACGTTACGTTATAGTCAGGTTGTCCAAATGTCACCTACCTAATGTATTGTACATCTACCTAGAGTCTAGTTTTATGTGGTCGTTGTTTCAGGATGATGACTGGCGTCACAGAGAATGGTTGTGTCAGTTGTGTGGGTTCCTGCTCTATGAGAACATCTACATTAGCATTGGTTTCCTGTGTTGTATCAGTCTGGATCGCTACCTGGCTGTGGTCCATCCTTTAAGGTAATTTTGATTCACCATACAGGTACTGTCAACTTTTTACCACTGCTCCTAAGTATTTATACAGTTTTATCAGCTCGTGTTGAACGCCAATCTCTCTCTCTCTTTGTCTCCAGGTTCACCTCTCTCCGCTCTTTGAATGCAGCGTGGCTCGTTAGTGGCATCATCTGGCTGAAAGAGATCGCTGTGGGTGTAGTTTTCTTCCGCCACAAAGAACTGAGCAAAGACTGGAAGAACCAATCAGTGTGCTTCGAGCACTACCCCATGAAGCCATGGGAGTATCCAATCAACTACTACCGCTTCACTATTGGCTTCATGTTCCCACTGGCCATTCTATCGGTGCGTTAACTGTTGAAGAAATCTATTATTGATCACATTTTACTGAAAATATTTTGATAAAGCAGCATTTAAATTATTATTTTATTTTTTACCACATTTGAGTTGATTTTTTGATATCATTTTAACAAATGTTTTTATGCCTCTAATAATCTGTGTCTGAAATGTTGCCATTAATAATGCTGTTGCAGCTAGCGAAAACTGAATTTGATTTAAACTGAGTTCTGTTCTTTATTGTTCACCTTAATCATCAAATCCACTTTAAAGTGAAACTCTCACCAAAATGCAACCTAAGCTTTTTTTGTGAATGTATATGAGTCAAACCATCGTGTAAAAGCATAATTACGGCGAAAGAGGCACATTCAGATTTACCACATTTTCGGGTCAAGCTCATTTTCTCAGTGCAAGGGGCACTTTTATGACAGAATAGAATTACTTTATTGATCCCAGACAGGGAAATTATTTAGCATCAAAATTTGATAGCATCACAATTTTTAAAACACTAAGGAGGCTTGACACAACATGAAGCTTTGCTCGTATTAGCAGATGTTTCCTCCGCACGCCGCTGTCCTGCCAGTGAGAAGTATCGATCTGCGAATGTAATGTAACATGGAGGTGAGTTAAGGTGGAACGCTCCTAAAGCTTAGTTCCATATAAATGCACGGATAATTGGTTGTTTTGTCTCAAGCAACAAACAATATTGACCTTGAAGTTAAAAAAAGGAGCCTCATATAAGAAACATTACTAAAATAAAAAGCCGGAAAAGTCATACAAGATATGGCAAGGACAGTTGTTGCCGTAACAGTAGTGTTCCATCTTAACTCTCCTCAAAGTTACATTGCATTCTGAGATCGATACTTCACAGCTGCCTTGACGACTGGGAGTGGAACAAGCTACTGCTAAGGTGAAAAAAACATCTTTTTAGCAAACTCTGTACACAAACAATGTTCTCAATGCTTGTATTCATGTGTAGAGACCCTGGTGATACTACGAGCAAAGTTTCATGTTGTGTCGAGCCTTCTTTAGTGTTTTAAAAATAGTGATTTTGATGCTATTGTAAAAGTGCCGTTGCACTGAGAAATTGAGCTTGACCTTAGAAAGAAAATACTGTTAATCTTAAAAGTGCCTCTTTTGTAGTAATTATGCTTTTACACTCATGTACATTCACTAAAAGCCTAGCCTAGGATGCAATTTTTGCGAGAGTTTTACTTTAAGCCCCCTTACACAGCTCACACAGATGTTTTCATTAGATCTCATATCAGATCTGTGTAGATGTACAAACTGTACTTGATTGGTATGTCCCTCTCTGTTCTGTTTTCTCGCACCTGGTCCTTTAAGGCGACTGATCCTGTTTTGATTTTAATCGGCTCGTAAAGTTTTGTGACATCATGCAACACCAAGCATACCTTTAACCTGACAAGTGGTCTAATCAGCCAGAGTCATTCATTCATGACGTGTGGGTATGCAGGGACATTAAGCAATAGTTTCAGTTTTAGGCCTCTATTCATGCTTCATGTTCTCAAGCACTGATACCTGGGCGGTAAAATAAAACTCAGCAAGTTGTTTTTTGGTAATAGATGGAATCATTAGCTCTGAAAATGAATAACAGCACTATATCTCCATAGAGAATTGCTGACTTTTAATAAATCATGCTTCCAGTAAACTTATGTTTTTAAATTTTTCACAAGTCGAAATATAGATCTAAGAGTTTTTCTGTGCACTCAAAGGTTTATTTCTCTAGACTTTTGAGCCCATATTTGTTAAAATCAGTGTTAGTGACTTCACCCGACTGGTGTGACATATCAAGATGCTGATTAAACAGCAAGTTAAAAGTTAATACACAAGTTAATTAACACATATAAACAGAGTTAAAGAGCATCACAGTGTACGTAAGAGTTTGGGGTTTTTGTATATAAAAACGTGTATATTCTTAGTTGCCGTTTATTTTCTTTGATTGTTCTGTATAATTTAAAGCCAGCTGACAAAATATTATTAATGCTGAATGGTAGGTTTAATAAGCCAAGGCCTCAGCCTACACCTTTTCAGTCCTGTTTTGTTTGTTTGATTTGTTTTTGTGAAGCTTGAAAGCATTAAGTTAATTTGTCTCTCTACCAGTGTAGTTGTAGTTTTATAAAATGGAAAATGACCAAACTAAACTAAACTAAACTAAACTAAATTAAACTAAACGAAAAAAAGAAATAAGCCTTTAGTGTGCACAGAAAAAGGGTCACAGTCTTATAGGTAACACCCTACTGAAAGGCATGCATGTTTTTCCTGCTTGTGTTCTCACTCTAACCTCTCTAGGTCACTTGTCTTTAAAGCAATTGACTCCCAAGAGTTTCGGGAAATCGTGAGAATGAGTTACAAGTACGTAAGATGCTTCTCGCCTTCATTCACCTTAAGTGAATGTAGCCTTAGCCAGAAGGACTTGATGTCATCAGGCAGTACCCATCGTTCAGTGGGTGAACGACCCTTATCCGCAACACCCTACCGATGCTCCATAACCAGCAAGAGGCTCTTTCTGCTGCCTCCCCCATCCTGCGAGCTGCTGCCTTTCTCTCCTTCCCTGACATTCCAATGGCTGTGAGCATTCACAGAGCACCACACTGACTAAGCAGGGAATCCTCTACAGCTGACCCCAGCCGGGAACAGCCATGCCTGCTATCCCTTCCCCCTGCAGTCATGCAGAAGAAGGTCTTGGTACTTGACACTCTTCCTTTCAAAGGCCTGTTCACACCCCTCTTCCCACGGGACTGTAAGTTCAGTTAGGATGATATTTTTTGCCTCTTCTGACCACAGTACCATATCCGGCCTCAGGGTTGTCTGGACAATCTGGGAGAGCTTCCTCCCAGATTGACCTTCATTTCCTATGATTGGGCCTTTGGTAGCTTTCCCCCCTCCCTTATAAACTGGTTGTATGTTGTTTTTCAGTGGTTGGCGTTTCTTTTTTCTCTCCTGCTCTAAGGTGTTAGCAAGTGTCATGAGCACCTTCTCATGGCGCCACCTGTACCTTCCTTTGGTGAGTGCTGTTTTATACCTGGACAAGATGTGTGCCATAGTGATTTCCTCAACCATGGATGATAGAGGAAGTAGGAGCTGCCCTGATCTTATGTCGAGGCCTACTAAAGTGAAGCTTGGAGGGATCCCCAACCACTTTTGGAGGTACTTATTGATCTTCCTCTCCACTCCTTCAAAGCATGTCATCGGGACTTCATACACAGTTAGCAGCCACATGAGTCTTAGCAACAGTCCGCGTTGATAGAGCCATGCTTTAAACTTCCCTTGGAGCCCTGATTTTTCGATCCCCCCCCAGCCATTCCTCCATCTGCTTTTCTGTACTGGCGATGTTGTTGCTGTCAGTCAGTGATTCATCGAACCACTTTCCGAGGCACTTGATTGGATTCTCCTTTGTTGATGGTATCACTTCCTCTTGCATATGCAGCTTGAACCTGTCGGTCAACTTCCTGTTCCTGATCACCATACTCCTGGATTTCTTTGGCAGTTAGCTGGGCTGTCTTGAATTGTAGCTGGATTCCACCAAAGTAGCCGGTGATCATTCCCTTGGTGTGCTGAGGGATGTGGTACTGGTCTAATGCTACATGGATGAGGGCGTGAGGGATTGATCCATAGGCATTGGCAAAATCCAGCCAAACAACAGTCAGGTTACCTTTGCTGGCTTTAGCCTCACGGATCATCTGACTGAGAACTTCGGTGTGTTCCAGGCATCCCGGGAAGCCTGGTATTCAACCTTTCTGGATGGCGGTGTTGATGTATCCATTCTCTGTCATGTACAAGGTCATCCTTGTATAGCCAGTATAGAAAAGAAGATCTTGCCCTCTGCACTTAGCAGTGAGATGTTCTGAATTGGTCAGTGGAGTTCTCCTCCTTTGGCACGAAACAGCCCTCTGCCTTCTTCCAGCATGATGGAATGGTACCCTTTCTCCAGATCCTCCGGAACAGCTTCCACAGCCTCCGAAGGAGCTTTGGGTATTTCTTATATACCTTGTAGGGTATACAGCCTCGGCCGGGGGCAGATCGTGTTCTGGCTTTGTTCACCACCCCAAGATTGGACTTCCTTCCAGGATGGTTCACTGCTGTTGAGCTCTTTTTCCGGGGGCCTTTGTGCTGTTGATACTTAGGTTGGCATCCAGGGCCTGGTTTCTGGAGGTGTCATTGTGGGTCTCCCTCAAGAACGCCTCTACATCTTTTCTAGGGCTGGTCAGCCTTCCTGATTTTGCAGTGTTCTGGTGAATTGGAAGGGGTCTTTGGTGAACTGGGATCTGTTGTTCTCCCTATCCTTCCTCTTCTTCCGAGTGCTTTCTGTTCTTCGGAGAGTACAGAGGCGCTCTCAGAGTCAGATCCTTGATGCCTTTCCTTTCATCAACAGGGGTTCTTTTGAACAGCTTGGTGAGAGTCTTGCTTTCTTCCCTCAGACAATGAGTTTCCCTTTCTCTTCTACTTGGCTGGTATGCAGACTTGATGTTGACTTTCTTCTCCTTAATTCTAAAATGCTCCCTTGCCAGGTTGTAGGTTATTGTGGTGAGAGTATTGACTTTCTGCTCAGCTGTCCCTGCTAGTGTGGCTTCTAGCACTTTGTCGAGATCTTGGTCTAGTTGGTACCACGCTTTGTTGTTGCTCAATTTGGGCCACCATTTAATTCAAAGTCTAATTGCCAGTGGTTGTGGCCACATCAACGATCATTTGTTTTTTGTTATTATATTGTCATTATGTCTGTTCAGATCAGCTACCTGTGTATCCTTCGTGCCGTTGGTCGGAGTGCTGGGACACAGCCAGATCAAAAGACGAGGATCAGGCAGTTAGTAAGCAGCACTATCATCATCTTCCTTGTCTGCTTCTCCCCCTACCACATCTTCCTGTTAGCACGCACCCTGCTGGAGCGGGAATGCAAGTTCATCACAGGTACACTTTCTTTTCTACAAATGAGTCCACTAACTCAGGCTGAAAAATTATGTCTTAACCATGATGCCTCTATTTTTGTTTTCTAGTAATATTTAACTACTACCACCTGTCATTGTTGCTGACCAGCCTGAACTGCGTTGCTGACCCAGCTCTCTATTGCTTTGTAAGTGAAAGCGCCCGCCATGGACTGCAGAGAGCCATTTTCAAGCCTGTTGCCAGAATACTGTGCTGTTGCTGTCGTCGCGGCAACGCCAGCCCGAGCAACCCAACTACCAATTCCCATGAGGTCGCCACCGATAATAAATATGGCCATCAAACCGTAACTCTGCTCACACACACAGTCACACGTAACTACATAAAAACAGACACTTTCAGGAAAAACTCCAATTTAGTCTCACAAACTGATGACAAAACAGTCATACCTTTATCTGTACAAAATAAGGACAGTCTGACAAATGTGTGGACAGTGATGAAGGACTCAGCTGTATGATAGCCCTGAAAGAGTATGGCAGCGACGACGGAGGAGACTGACACTAACAACAGATTGCCTCAGGGTAGTGGGATAGGGGACAAAACTGGAAGACTAAGCAGAACTAAGCAAAGAGGAAAATCACAACTAACATGACAGTGAGGCTCAGTGTAGGCATTGACCTAGTGAAAGTTGGCTGCCCGACACAGCTTTGTTTACATCATTATCGTGCAATGGCATTGGATGAAAACATTTCCTCTCTCTCTCAAGTATTTACACTGAGGTCTGAAAATAGAAAATGGAATCGAACAATCCAGTGTGCCTAACTCCAAGACTCTTTGGTGCAGTATTTTTTGCAAAAAAACGCAACTATTCCCATGGCATTACTTGTCCATAATGAGTAGTTAATGAAGTTACACTACAGTGCAAATGAGCTGATAAAAAATAAATAAATCACAACACCATGGCAGCATAACCTACTGTCTGACAGGGAAAGCATGGTGCAGCAACAATGACTGCTGAATTTCATTTTAATTTTGATTTAATTTTAATTTTATTTTGATTTTTAGAAGTTAGTAGAAGTTTGTAATGTGCTTTGTTTCACTGTTAAACTTGAGGCTATCAAAATGCTTGATGGGGGCCATTTCTGCGCTAAACACTGCAACACTATAGTGACAGAGGACGAACATGGACAGATGAGGTCCTGACAGTTTTAACATGTTGCTACTGCCATTCAGATCAAATGAATCATTAAGTGGTAAAAAATACCCAAACACATCATATGTTTTATTTCCAGCTGTCACATAATTTGGGGAATATTAAAAATGAGTTATTGAGGGTATTCATTAACTCATATTCGACCCTATTGGGTGGGAAATGTGAAAAGTAACAGAACAAAACATTCCATATCAGAACAAGCTGAATAAAATCTTTACTTGAAGTGTTGCTGATACTACAATTATAAGGGCCCATTCTGTGTGTTTGTTTGCTAATTGTTTTGATCACCGCATGAACACAATGTGCAAAATTACAGCCCTGATTGCTAGAAAACTTGGGAGAATTCCACAACTTTCATGGTCTTTCATTGTCCGAATCTGAACTCGTTGAAACATGCTGCTAGCTTGAAATTCAATAAGCAGATATTCACTAAAATCAATTAAGTTGATGTGGTAAAACATTAAATATTGTCTTTGAAGCCTAATGTTAAAAAAGGGGAAAAATATTACAAAATTATCACATGCTGTTTTTTATTGTGTCAGTTTACCAACGTTTTAGGAATCAGAGTTTAGTTGGTTGAATACTATCTTTCATTAGCTATTTTCCCCTATGCCTCCTGGCTGTGCTTGGTTTGACACAGTGGGGCAGGTGTTTTCATTTCCACCCCAACTGGGCTACCTGCTTGAACGTGGGCTGGTACAAAACTGCTCTGCTAATTCTGTTAGAAACATGTTTAATTTTCAATAACTTCTTCATGATAAAACTCTACCATTATTTGGTCATTTAAAAGCTTTAATATGAAGCAGCATTACAGGAAATGTTTGTGTAACCAAACATGACTCCCAAAACAGCTAAAAGCAAACACACGACAGCGATTCACTTACAAGCTGCACAAGTATTTAGAGCTGAGCACACTTCATCACTTGATCCAAGTCCAATACTTTGACACACACAGCAGCCCACTTCTTGCAACAACTGTAGCAACTAGATCACAAAAATAATTATTTCATTTAAATATGAGACTTTGTGACAGCACACACCTCACAGAGGCTAGAGATGATTATTTTCCTCTGGAAGATGTAATAAGCTGTACTTTTTGTCAAATTAGACAAAAACAAATAATATGGTCTTTTTTAGACAGTCAACATAAAACGTTAATATGGAGCTAGAACAGTCTCAATATTATTCACAAATATATGCAGAGGGATTTGTATCCATAAAGCTGGATCCATATCTGTACCAGTGTAATTTGTATCCGCAAAGCTGGATCCGTATCTGTGCCTCTAATTTACAACTTGTATATCATCGTTTGTTAATCAACTTAGTATTTTTCAGTGGAAATATATTTGTGATTTCCACCAATTTGTGTGGATACTTTTGAGACTCTTCTACTGTGCTGTTTCACACAAAATGCAGGGCGCAGATGACTCGTAAAATCTCACTTGACTCGTGTTTTGTAAAACACAATTCACAAATAAATGCAGAGTGATTTCTATCTGTAAATCTGAATCCATGTCTGAGCCAAACGGATTTGTATCTGTAAATCTGGATCTGGGTCAACTTTGTACTTTTAAGTGTAAATATATTTGTGAATCTCCATCTTTTGCTGTGGATCTTTTTGAGATTGTTTTTCCACCATTTTGTGTCACACAATCACAGCTCGTGTGTGTCTTTCAGTAGATGGTGCTAATGCATCATTGATAGACGCCGTTATACTAAACAGAAGAAGAAGAAGAAGACCAAACCAAGTGCTGCCACTGGTTACCTGCTTGATGAAGGGGCAGCAGCAGCATGGCTAGCTAACTAGCTGCTTCCATGCTGCTATATTCACCCTTTATTAATTATGGAAAGTCACTCAGAGCTATAAGTAACGTTAGCGGACATAACGAGCAGACTGCAGCTGAGCACCTCCGGAGAGGGCAGAGCTGCGAGCTGCCGAGCTGGTGTCAGAGCTGAGTGCTGGGATCAGAGATGACACAGAACTTCAGATGTAACGTTAAGTAAGTTGTGTCAAGCTAACCTCTTTACTTTAGTTGTCTGTGTCAGAAAACTTCCTTCAGATGAAAGGCATTTGTGGTGGCAGTTAGTGGTATCACAGTCTGCCACTGTGACATCGTACATCAGTTTTTGTGAAGATTGCATGTGTGTGCCAACTAAACCTTGCATACAACAACAATAAACCCTGGTTTACTGCAAATCTCAGGCAGCTTTATCAGGCCAAGGAGAAGGCCTACAGAAGTGGGGACAGGATCCTGTACAACCAGGCCAGAAACACACTGACTAAGGAGATCAGAGTAACAAAGAAGTGCTACTGTACGAAGGAGTATTAGGGCCATACTAAGAAGAAAAAAAAAAGAAACAAAGTCGCAAGAACAAAGTCGTAATATTACAAGAAAAAAGTAATAATATTACCAGAATAAAGTCATAATGTTATGAGAATAAAATTGTAACAATACGAGAAAAGTTGTAATGTTACGAGAATAAAGTCGAAATAATACGAGAATAATGTAATAATAACACAAGAAAAAAAGTTGTCTAATGAGAAAAAAGCTTTGATAGCACTATCAAAATGTGAGCAGTACTTTCTTTGAAATAGATAGTCATTTGCACAATTGTTTCGAAATCCTGATACTGGTCTGCACAGTGGCCCAGTGGTTAGCACTGCTGCCTCACAGCTAGAAGATCCCCGGTTCGCGTCCCGACGCCTGGGATCTTTCTGTGTGGAGTTTGCATGTTCTCCCTGTGCATGCGTGGGTTTTCACCGGCTTCCGGCTTCCTCCCACAGTCCAAAAACATACTGAGGTTCATTGACTATTCTAAATTGTCCGTAGGTGTGAATGAGAGTGTGCCTGGTTGTCCGTCTCTATGTGTAGCCCTGTGATAGACTGGCGACCTGTCCAGGGTGTCCCCTGCCTTCGCCCCAAGTCAGCTGGGATAGGCTCCAGCCCCCCCGCGACCCTACAGAGGATTAAGCGGCGTACAGATAATGGATGGATGGATGATACTGGTGATAATTTGATGCTGATGTGCCAATAGATTAAGTATTTCCTTATTTGTGAAACTGATACCAAAGTATAACTTCACAAGATGCTCAACATTCCTCATTTTAATGCAGGGGGAAGACTGCTCTTTCTTGTAAAAGTTCTAAGAAAATGACTACTTTATTTTCGTAATGTTACGACTTTGTTCTTGTAGACCTAATGTTATAACTTTATTCTTGTAATATGATGACTTTATTCTTGTAATTTAAAATATGTATATGCCAAGATTGTAAACAATTCATTGAATACTTTTGAGTAGATTATGGCCTTGTTCAGCACTAGGTGATATTAAGGACAACTTGATATTAAGAACAACTTATATGATGATGTTAATTAGTGATGTTTTTGTTTACTTCCAGGTTGTGCTATTTGCAGCACGACAAAATCAACTGGCGTCCTCACAGAAAATGAGTCTGAGGAGTGGGCTTCCTTTAAGATTCAGTCCTCAGGCCCAAACGAAAACAGAGAAACAGCCCTGGCCTCCTTGAGGAACAAGATTCCACGACATCAGACGTCCAGGGCAGGCGAAATAGCTCAGGACCTCACTGAAAAGGGTGGACAGGATTTACTTGGGAATATGGTGTGAGCTGTGTCTGAAACTGTGTTTTCTGAGACAGATGCTGTTTTCAGAGCAACATACTATCTTGCTAAGATGAACCGACCCTTCACTGACCATGACACTCTCATTGTGCTTAAAGAAAAAAATGGTGTAAACGCGGGCACTAGTCTACACTCAAGGTACAGTTCCACAGAAATCGTGGAACACATAGCAAAAGAGATGCAAAAAAAATTGTTAGCAGGATTGTGTCTTCTTCAAGCAAATTGTCTGTTCTCACTGATGAGGCTACATCTCTCAGCCACAAATCTGCCATGATTGTCAATGTGAAAGCCTCTGTAGATGGAGCTACTCCTGAGTTTGTGTTTCTGGAGCTGTTGAGCTGGAAAGCTAAAGGGCAGAGGGCATAGAGGAAGCTCTACTGAACTGTTTTGACACTGCAGGCTTCAGTGAAGAATGGCTTCAACAGAACCTGGTCTCATTTGTTTCTGATGGAGCCAGTGTCATATTAGGCAAGAAGAATAGACACTTGCTGCGGGAGACCAGACAAAAAACTGCAAAGAGAGGCAAACCTACAGAGGCTTGGCACATCGTATGCAAAGCAAAGAATTTCTGTGTGACACGGGACTCGCGTACAATGCACTGTCTGAACTTGCAAACCTGTCTCAGCAACTCCAGGCCCATTCAATCACACTTTTAAGAGCAGAAAAGCTTCTGATGCACACCATCCGATTGCTGGCATCATTCAAAGACTCTCCAGGAGAGAAATCGGAGGAGGCATTGAAAGCACAGGCTCCGGGACATTTTGGATCAGTTTCACTGGAGTCAAATGCGAAGCTCAACCCAATCAATGCAAAGCAGTTCCTACAAATCTGATCAATAACTTGGAGAAGTGCCTCTCATTTGAAGGTGAAACACTTTGTGATCTGAGCATTCTGGACACAAGCAACTGGCCATCAACACCTGGCGTGTGGTATGGTGAGTCACAAGTTAAATGACTGTGCAGGCAGTTCAATCTTTGTGAAGACCACAGTGATCCCATGTATTAAGCAGCACATCTCTTCCTTGAGAGGACTGTTTCAAAAATACTTCCTGATCAGCAGTGCTCAGTATGACTGGGTTATGGATTCATTCAATGCAGCAGGTTGGTATTTTGGCATTTTTTGAATAATACACTCATATATTATACATGCATTTTATTTATGTTGTATGCTACTTACTAACTTGAATGGATTGTTGTCAAACAGATTTGTTTGTGTTTATTATGCAATGACAAATAAAGTAAGCCTATTTATTTATATTCTGCAAATCTGCAGTACCCGCTGATTTTAGGTGTGTTGAGGAGGACCAGTTCATTGAAATGACATCTGACTCCACCCTGAGGCTGAGGTTTACAGCTCAGACTCTGTGAATTCTGGTTTGGAGTGGAGAGGGAGTATCCACTCATTGGGCAGAGAGCTGTGTGCATTCTTCTTCCCTTTGCCACATCATATCTCTGTGAGATGGGATTTTCAGCTGTTGCTTCACTGAAAACAAAGGACAGATCTTAGCTGAACATTGAGCATGACTTGAGAGTGGCAGTATCAAGCCTGAAACCCCGCTTTGTAAAGATGTGCAATGCAAAACATGCTCAACACTTCACTTCATTTGTTCACTTGCTCACCTGTCTTGCCAAATGCATTTCTCTTCTTTTCTTGTTTTAACAGATTGCAAAGTGGCACTTTTATTAGGGCCCGAGCAGGTCGCAGACCTGTGAGGCCCCTATTGTAATTCAAAGAGAAAGAATTATTTTTCTGCGGTTTAACTGTTGTTTTGAAAGCCTGAACACACCCCAAAACTCACCAAATTTAGAATATACGTCACATAATTTGATGTCATTGGGCGTGTGCGTGACCAGCAGGCTCTGTAGCGCCCCCTATTGTTCTTGCCTGCCTTCCACATGCGCATAGATGAACGAAATTTGTTATGCAGATTCATCATGAGCAGACGCACAAAAAAGTCTAGGGACCGATACCGTCACTCCAACAGGAAGTTGGCCATTTTGATGTGTGGCGGCATTTTTCCCAAATTCATGCCTACTTTGAAAACTATCTTGTCCTAGAGCTTAAACACCACAGTCTTCACACTCACTCAGTATCATCTTCATGCCTTGAAGATGAAAAGTTATGGAAATCTTTTGGCTATGTCATACCTGGTGGGCGTGATGGTGGAAACCATTTTTTCCTTCGCCGTGAAGCATCAAGTCTTTATAACTTGAACTACAACATACAATTTCCCATCTACACCAAAATGCACATACATGTAGATGGTGTCGCCCCGAATACGTCTCAGCATCAATACTAAGTCGTCCATTTTAATTGTGGCCACCATTTTGAATTATTTCCAGTCCTCGCACTGTAATGACATCCTCCAACAGATTTAATACAACAGACTTTACAGTCAGTCAGTATCATCCTCAGACCTTGAAGATGAAAACCTGTTAAAAGCGTTCGCCTTCGTCATACCTGCTGGCCATGGTGGTGCGGTCAATTTAAATCCTTCGCCATAAAGCATCAAGTCCTTGTAACTTCAACATACAATTCTACACCAAATCTCTCAGGAATGTAGAGGGAGTTGCCCTGAATATATCTGTGCATCAAAACTGTGTCATCATCATAGTGCCACCCACCGGACACAGGAAGTCAGACAAAAAAACCATCATAATGAAATGCCCCGCCTCCTACTTGCAGATACAGGAACGACATTGGGTGTGCATATTTGTCATGAGCAGACACACAAAAAACCCTCTTGGACCCATATTGTCAGTCCAACAGGAAGTCGTCCACTTTGATGTGAAATGCCATTTTATGCCTCCTTTGAAAACTGTCTTGTCCTAGAGATTAAACACCACAGTCTTCTCATCAACTCAGTATCATCTTCATGCCTAGAAGTTCAAAAGTTATAGAAATCTTTCCGCTAGGTCATACCTGATGGCCGTGATGGTGGAAACGATTTTTTTCCTTCCTTCGCCATGAGGCATCAAGGCTTTATAAATTCAACATACAATTTCCCATCTTCACCAGATTATTCAGGAATGTCGAGGGAGTCACCCTGAATATATCTGTGCATCAAAACTGTGTCATACCCATAGCGCTAACCACTGGACACAGTAAGTCAGACAAACATCATCCGATTGGCATGAAGTTTTCTGCTTGTTTTCTCCCCAGCAAGACATGCAAGTAACAGGTGAGCGCGCAATCCGATGCTGCCACAGCCTGATACACCTGCTGGCTGTGGTGGTGCTGTCCATTTAAATCCTTACCTATGAAGTATCAAGTCCTCGTAACTTCACCATACAATGTCAAATCTGCACCAGATCTCTCAGGAATGTAGAGGGAGTCGCCCTGAAAATATCTCTGCATCAAAACTGTGTCATATCCATAGAGCCACCCACTGGACACAGGAAGTCAGACAAACATCGTCCGATTGATATGATGTTTACTGCTTGTTTTCTCCCCATCGTGACATGCAAGTGACGGGTGAGTGCACAGTCTGACGGCGTCGCAGCCCTATGTGCACGAAGGGCGAGGACCCATTCATCACTGCTTGCAGCTTTAATTTTCTTTATTTTTTAACTTGACACAAGTTATGACACAGCTGGATTTTAATTTTCTCTATTTTTGAATTTGATACAAGTTATGACAGCTACAGTTTTATTTTCTCTATTTTTGAACTTGATGCAAGTTATGACAGCAGTTGAACTTGCTGTTATCTTACGTTATTGAGTCAGAATTTAGATACGGCAGATGTTTAAATGATGTTACTTCAATAAATATGAAAATGTGAAGCTTGACGTATTTCATTAGCATTGTGTTGGGGCGACGGGGGTGGGTGGGGCTTGAAAATTCCCGCTCATCCAAAGAGGAGGATGACCGAAACATTTTGAGAACCACTGTCTTAAGGAAACATCTTGCTACAAGTACTCTTCACTGAGAGACATCTTTAGGTTAACCAGCCAACAAGCTACTAACTAATCAACTAGCCAACTGTTGTTATACTAATGATTAGCTTACTAACTTTGCTTTGTAACAAGGTTCAAGGGTAATTTATTTGTCATTTTGACAACACAGGGTTGCAAAACTAAAGGAAGTTTGCAGCCCCTTCCATGCGACACACATATAACATATATACTCATAATTACATTTGGAATATGATAGAAAAATTGAAAATAACATACAACAATATATACAGTCAGTAATATACATATAGCCTCAGGAAACATTGGCAGGTCAGACTGTGATACCACTAATTGCCACCACAGAGGCCTTCATCTGAAGGAAGTTTTCTGACACAGACATGACTAAAGTAAGGAGGTTAGCTTGTCCTCTCTGATCCCAGCACTCAGCTCTGACACCGGCTCGGCAGCTCGCAGCTCTGCCCTCTCCGGAGGTGCTCAGCTGCAGTCTGCTCCTCATGTCCGCTAATGTTACATAATGGCTCTGAGTGACTTTTCATAATCAATAAAGGGTGAATATAGCAGCATGGAAGCAGCTAGTTGGCTATCCAAACTGCTGCTGCCTCTTCATCAAGCAGGCAACCAGTGGCAGCACTTGGTTTGGTCTTCTTCTTCTGTTTAGTATAACAGCATCTATCAATGTTGCATTAGCACTTTTATTGGAAGACAAACACAAGTTGTGAATTGTGTTACATGAAGCGGCGCGTAAAAACAGTCTCAAAAAGATCCACAGAAAAAGATGGAGATTCACAAATTTATTTCCACTGAAAAATACTAAGCTGATATGCAAATGATGATATACAAGTTATATGGCACAGATATAGATTCAGAGTTACAGATACAAATCTGTTTGGCTCAGACACAGATCCAGATTTACAGATACAATTCCGTTTGGCTCAGACGCGGATCCAGATTTACAGATACAAATCTGTTCACTCTGCATTTATTTGTGAATTGTGTTTTACAAAACATGACTCAAGCGACATTTTACGAGTCACCTGAGCCCTGCATTTGTGGATTTTTTGTGAAACAGCACGGTAGAAGAGTCTCAAAAGTATCCACACAAATAGGTGGAAATTCACAAATATATTTCAACTTAAAAATACTAAGTTGATGAACAAATGATGATATACAAGTTGCAAATTAGAGGCACAGATACAGATCCAGCTTTATGGATGAAACTTACTTTGGCATAGATATGGATCCAGCTTTGTGGGTATACAAATTACTCTGGCACAGATGTGGATCCATCTTTATGGATACAAATCCGTCTGCATTTATTTGTTAATAATATTGAGACTTTTCTAGCTCCTTACTTACATGTGACCTTATGGGAGCTCAGCTCCCATTGGCTACCATGTAACTTGAACCGAGGATAAGAGTGCTTATGAATGTAACTTTTGTCTATTTGTCTGCTTTGATTGTTTCACAACATCAAGTCTTACTTTAAACTCGGAAGATAAGTTGTTTTGTTTGTTTGAGTTACCATTTAATGCTCAGCATTTTTAAAAATACTTGTCATTTTAAAATGTGTTCTCTTTTGTAAGCAAATGGCTTTGAGTGACTAGTATGCATCTGTCAAGTTCTGCTTCTGTGCAAGAGAATAAATATCAAGGGAAACAATATTGTTTACACATTGCTGTTTGCATGCAAGGGAATGGAACTTTATTGTTATGGTCATAGATTTATATAGTTAAGAATCTGTAGTAGTATGTATTATTGGACAATAACATTTTCCCACTTGTATTGTCATGGATGACATATTGTCACAACATTTGTTTAAGAGTACATCGAGGTCAGAACCCTAACAGACTTGTTTCACTATCAAGACATGTTCAAAATCTAAGTTTCTATCGAAGTATAACATTACTTTAAATGTTATAAAAGTATTAAATTAGTGTAAAAATTTGTAAGGTTGTGTGAACAAGGTTTTGATCACAATCTGAAAAAAATTAAGTGTGACTTCATGGTGGAATATATATTACCGAGATATAATGGTCAAAGTATCTTGTTATAAAGGTAATGTTCAAATCATATATCTTTACAGTGAAGAATGTGATAAAGACCATTATAAAAAAAAAGTTTTGTACTGTTAATAAAAAGGCATGCTTCTAATTTTTTGGAGTGTGTATGTGTCTCTGTGTGGTTTCAGTCTGACCTCAGCTTTTCCCTCTGGCGCTTTTTTTGCAGATAGTGATGGTCCTGAGAGAATAAAACATAAGTATTTGGGGTTATCCCAAGACTTTATCGAGCACACAAGAACATTTTGGCAGCTAAAGATCCACATATATTCCTCAGAGGTTGGTGGGAACAATGTCATAAAAACACTTTGAGGTTTAGTTTCAGGTGATTACACACTAATGTAAACATAAATCTAAATGTTAGATTTCATTGCTACCAATAGATCCTCCTAAATCCTAAACACCGGATCTTTTAGGATCCAAAAAACACTATGGTTCTCATCATCTATCATGGTAAGCTGATATAGCATGATAACAATGCTCAAAGATCTGCATTTAGTCTATTAGATAATGCTACAGATACACTAGATTTTATCGTTAACATTTCAAGTTCTTAAAACAGCAAATCACGCCTAGATCTTACAAAAGCAAACGTCTTGAACTATAGGGGTTAGCCTTCATGTTACGTACCTTTTCAGGCAGCTGGGTTTGCAAGATCACAAGCAGATCCATCTTGCCAGTGTTCAAGCTATGCACTTCTGCCCTAACATTTAATTCACCCAATCAGCATCTTGCCAGTAACTACTGGCAACTAGAGATGGCAGTTAAGGCTGTGTGTGGTTTAGCCGAGACTATCAAAGACACAACCAACTGTTCATTTAAAATAATGGCAGCTCCTCAAGAGGTATAGATGCTGTTTTAACATCAGTTGCAGAGCTTAAGGTTATTCTTCATTAAAAGTAGAACTGAAAGCACTGATGATGTCTTCAATCTTCTCTTGGTAAGAGTTGGATTTACTTCTGGTGGTTGAGCTCTCCTAAAAAATGTTCCTCTGCTCATCATCTGTTGAAAAATACTTAGATTTTGAAAATCACACATAGATAAGAACAACACATACTTTCACACTAAGTAAGCCTACTATGTTTGAGTGTGGTTAGGTTTAAAGTTGCAGCTCTTTCCTTTTATAGGGAATCTGGTTCTTTAAACAGCTACAGTGTTTTGTTGCCTTACGTCAGTGACAGTGAAGTGAACTGAAATAGTTGGCTGAATGTGAGTTATTAGTGTTTATTGGTTTAAGGAGAGTAATAAATACAGTTGTGAAGCATTAGGAGCTGAAAATGAAAATGGCTGTGTATTAAAACAGAAGGGTTCTTAGTGTGTCATTAGGGGACCAAGCCCGAGGGGCTGAGGGAACGCGTATGCAATCACACGCATTTCCTAGGATCAGCGGTGCTAGTAAAAAAAAAAAAACAATGGAAGAAACCTCAGGAAGAGCCACAGAGGAGGGATCCCTCTTCCAAGATGTGATCGCTGGTTCAAAGCCCGACTCCGGGCAGGGCTGAGCTGCATGTCGAAGTGTCCTTGAGCGAGATACTGAACCCCACATTGCTCATCAGTGAGGGCCCTGTGATGAGCTGGCGACTTGTCCCTCGCCCTGAGACAAGGCTGGGATTGGCTCCAGCAGACCCCTTGGAAAACATGACAGTACTCATACATTGTACTGTAGTGCTGTGAAAGACCGTGTGAACAGAGGCGTATAACAATGTAGTACAATTGTGAACGACTGTTTGAAGGATGAGGTACGTGGCTGGATCAGGATTTAGGAGTTCGACTATCTACTGTGGGGTGTCGATAAGTACGCGGTAGGCAGGTATACGTTCAATTATGTTTATTCAGGTTCCCAAAAAGTAGGTATGGTTGATTCTTCACGAACGCATACAGGCTCTTACTCTGTCAGGTGGCCTGTCAAACTCCTATGGAGAACATGTGGGATTAAGTCGCTCCATAGGTGACCAAACTATGCCTAAGTGAAAAGGGAAACATAACCAATTAAAGGGACAGTCCCACTGGTAGCCTCCAGTGGGCACTGAGAGATACTGCAGTGACCTAGTCACACTTTTGTACAGCCGCCCCCAAATTTAGGATACATTTGTCCATGAGAAAGGGTGACTAATCGGGATGTTGCTTGTAGATGTGTGACAGGCCAAGTGTAGGTTTGGTCTCTCGTCATTACGTCTGCCACTCGAATCCATCCATCACTGCCAGGGTAGACCTGATCAACCTTACCAACTGGCCACAGAGCCCTGGGCAGTTGAGGGTCTACAATCATCATGGTGCTGTCAACTACCAGGTTTGGAGTGTCCCTCTGCCATCTCTGCCTGGATTGTAGGGATGGCAAGTAGTCCATCGTGAACTGGGCCCAGAATCGGTCAGCGAGTACATGACTGTGTCGCCATGGACGCCGGCCAAGAAGCTCAGTATCTGCATGCACCACTTGGGGTAAGGAAGGTTCTGGCCACCCCATTAGAATAATGTTCGGAGTGATGGGGTCTGGGTCAGAGAGGTCAGCAGAGGTGTACCCATGTGGCTTTGAATTGAGAATACCCTCAATTTCTACCAGTGCAGTCCTTAGCACCTCCTCGGTTACTGACTGGGCACCTGCAGAGCATTCTTGAGAGTCTGGATCTCCCTTTCCCAATACTCCATTTGTACACATGTACAAGCCAAGCCAAGATGGCGGATGGACATGGGCGGCGAGCACAGGACAATTACAAAGATGAAGATATGGAAATTGTTAAGTACGAAGATAGATAATATTGAAAAACAGTTCAATAGCAACGTTGACAGCATGTGTGGTTCTCTTGAAAAAAGTCAAACTGAAGAAGTCGGTTAAGGAAATAAGAGAAAATATCGACCTGGAAATAGGTATCCTAAAGTCATGAATGGATTCACTTGAAGAAAAAATACAGACAACTAGCTCTAAGCCCTCTGATAAATTTGACCCTTATGTGTCGATTGTGATACTGGGTCTGGCTTACGAAGAAGGGGAAGATTTGAATGGAAAAGTAAGAGAGCTACTGGAGAGTGGATGTAGTGTGAACCTACACCAGAAATTGCTGCAGAGCTGAGAATGTGAGCAAGAGAACCCTGTCCAGGTGTGGTAAAAGTTGCCTTTGCTAATGTGGAGGACAAAGTGGCGGTGCTTAGATGTAAACAGAGGCTGAAGACCAATACCCACTTCAAAAATGTTTATCTGAGAGCCGCAAAGTCTCACACAGAGTGGATTCTTGAGTCCAACTTTAAAATGCTTCTCCAGGTGATACCAGCTGGAAAAGATTTTTACATCGCGGGGAACGACCGCCTGATGAAACAGACCTATGACGAGGTTACAGCGGTTGCTGCTGTCCGAGCAGGTTCCCCAGCAGCAGGTGGGAGAGGCTGAAGAGGAGCTGCCCAGTCCCTTGTTTGTCCCTGGTTCACTGGAATATTAATGGCTGGACTAATTTGAACTGTACACTCAGGATTTCATCACTGCAGTCTCTAAACCCTGATATTATTTCATTGAATGAAACACATTTACGACGGGACGATAAGATTGACTTTGATGGTTACTCCTGGTTTGGTCACAACAGGATGTTGCATAAAAGAGCATACAACTAGTGGACAAGTCTATGGACGACATAATTGGAGTACGTTTGGAGCATCAGGAGCTGCAGTATAGTTTAGTTGTCTTTTCCTGCTATCTACCACCAGAGGGAGGGACTCATTTACTTTTTTTTACTCATCTGCTGGCCCAGGTTTACCCCCTGGAAACTGATGTAATTGCATTATGCAGAGACTTTAACAGTCGTATTTCAAATAAAGATGACTGTATTGGGGATATTGATAATGTCCCACCTCGAGTGGCCAGAGACCTAAGCATGAACAGTCAGGGGGAATCCCTCCTTAAATTTCTCAAGGATTGTAAGTGCTGTGTCCTTAATGGCAGAATTAATCCTCTTACTGACAATTTTACATCCATATAATCAAGAGGTAGAGCAGTGGTGGACTATATAATAACCCCTCATGATTGTTTGGACACTTGTATTGATTTAAAAGTGATAAGTTCATCTGAGATTTTGAGCAACAATCCTGTTTGTGTTGACCTTCACTGCATGAAAAGTGGGATTTTCGTCAGTATGCGGCACTGTAGATGTAAGTAGATGTAGTGGAATTTCAGGTTTGCAACTGCACGCGGTAATTTGCAGGCAACACCGAAAACTGCCGTGAACTGTTGGAAATTGTTGCGGGCCTTAGTTGGCAGTTGTCCCCCCATTACCCCCCTCCCCCTGATTCTAGGTGAGGCTTTAACATGTGAATGAAAATGCTGTGAGCTATACAAATGCAAATCAGGGTAGCAGGGGAATTTTACCCCAGGTGACCTTTACCTAAAAGGTGTTAACTTCATTTTAGGAAAATCTCTGGTATAAATAGATGAGGCTCAGTATAGCCTAATTATAGACCCTTTAATTTTAGCTTGAATTTATTTATTTAATGAAAGTATGCTGGATTAATTTCTGTGTATGTCATTAGCAATGGCCAATGTTATGTAAAAAAGATTATTTATTCTTTTTTTCAATCTCTGCTGGGAACAAGTTAAAGATAAAACGCCAGTTGTTAAGAAGTTAAAATTTGCATGAAATATTTTGAGATAACTAAGATATTAAAATGTATAAGTATTTCTATGATTTCATGGGTTCTGAATGTTTTAAAAGAAGTTGAAAAGTAATTCTTACTACGTGTGAGAGTTCATGACCTTTAAGAGTCTTACACTTTCGGGTAGATCTTAGTGTGAGTGTCGACATATATATACTCTCCTCTCACTGAAAGTCACCGTGGCTCCATTTGAGGTTGCAGCTTTCACAGAAAATATATCCTGGGGATATGTTGGGGTGTACAGGGCGCTCCTCAGCATTGTTCGGAAAAGCCGTCCCCTGCTGTGAAGTAGCCACACCTCCACGTCACCTCTGCTCTTGGCCACTCCGGTGCACCTGGAGCCGTCTGCCAGCTCCACACAATGTGTCCCAGCCTGGAAAGTGCTGTCAAACTCCTTAAACTTGGAGATGTCAGTAATTATGTAGGATGTTGCACCTGCATCGACCATCAGACCTGTCCCCCTTACGTCTGGCACTCGCACCTCCGGAACGCGTATTGTCCCTCCCCCGTCTTCTCGGAGGCTTTCCGCACGTTGTCCCGCTTTTTCTTCCAACTGCAGCTTGCATTGTTGTGTGTGCTACTTTTGCAGTGGTTGCACCACTGTTTGCGTGGACAGGCTCTGGCTATGTGGCATCTGGTGCCGCATTTGTAACACACAATGTCCGTATCGCCACTGTCCTTTAGTCCCTCTGGCACGTACTTTGTGCCAAAATGTACTTTCGCCTTCATGACATTATCTTCACATGCTGTAGGCGCATACTTTTAACATCTTCATAACTTCTAAGCTTTGTCTTGAACTCAGCAGAAGTCAGTTTATCATCAATCTGAGTCACATGTATTGCAAACGGTTTGAATGTCTCCGGTAACCCTTTCAAAACTATTGCTATCAAAAGGCTGTCACTAAGTACCTCTCTGGCACTTCGTAAGGCCATGATCGCAGCCTCCGCCCTGATGACATATTCACTGACGATTTTTGCAAGGAGGTGAACTCTGTGAACAAGTTTATTACCCTGGGCTTTCCTTTTCCAGCTTAGTATCCTTGGAGAATCTTATGCGCTACTGCACACGTTAGCTCTCTTTGTGTGAACAACCACAATCATGGCACACATGGGTTTTATTCTGTACAGCTGCAGGTAATCAACAGAACAGATGGGTCACATGACCACACATAATACGTCATCAACATAAATCCACAGTTGCCACAACAAAACAAAACTCATTTAAAGTGGCACAATAAATTAATGAGAACATAGCTCTCAACACTAAGAAACTGAAGAAAATACCATTGGAGATCTTATTAGATAATGGTGACACTGAAAATAAAAAAGAGCTTGTGCTTGAGAAATGGAAAACAGAATTTGCAAATACATTTTCAGGACATCTTATTCCAAAGGTTTTGATGACCTGTTCCTAAGTAATGTTTGTGATTCAAAATGTATGATGGAGTTGGCTATGGATATGCCAGGCTATAGTGTAAATACATTGTTGAATCAGGATATTACTATAGAGGAAGTTGAAAAAGCTTTGGACAAAGTAAAATTGAAGAAAACACCTGGCATAGAAGGCATTCCAAATGAAGCCTTAAAATCTCCATATCTCCTTGAAGTCCTCTTTTGCCTGTTTCAGACATGTTTTGAGTATGGTATAATTCCATCACCATGGTACAAAAATCATCATCATCATCATCATAAAACCTATCCCAAAGTCAGTAAAGAATGATCCCAGAATACCTCTTAATTACAGAGGCATCAGTCTCCTAAGTACAGTTTATAAGGTTTATTCTAATATACTGAATTATATGCTTATTCGATATTTGTAAATGAAACAGTGTCTTGTTGATGAGCAGAATGGGTTTAGACCATATTCATTCAGCGTCAACTATTATTAGAGCTAGAATCGCCACAGGTAAACCCACTTTCTCATGCTTTGTTGATTTCCAAAAGGCATTCGATTGGATTAATAGAGATTTACTTGCCTTTAACCTGATGGAAGTAGGGTTGGATGGTAGGAAACCCTGATTGGTTTGAAACCCCTTTTGGCCTGAAACAAGGTGATATTCTTTCTACAACACTTTTTGCATTGTTTGTGAATGATTTAGCTCTACAGATTAAAGTGTATGTTTGGATGACACTTATTTAGGTATTCGATTATACGCAGATGATATTATTTTACTGGCAGAATCTGAGTCTGATTTACAAAATATGCTAAATTTGGTTAGTTCCTGGTGTCATAAATGAGATTGGTGATAAATCAGAGCAAAACACTGATAATGCATTTTAATAAACAAAGGCATGGAAAGAAGTAAACAAAAATTCTATTTTGATTCAGGAATATATCCTTGGAATATATCCTTGGAATATGTTAGCTCAAATAAATAGTTAGGTTTCCTTCTGTATGATTTTATGACATTTAAAACTGGTTTTAGGTGCCTTGCTGATTCAGCTGGGAGAGCTTTGGGATCAGTTATTAATAAAATGAAAGTTTGTAATGATTTGGGTTACTTTACATATAGTCAACTGTATAATGCATGTGTCTCTACCATACTGAAAGATGCTGCAGTGTGGGGAATTAAAGAGTCTAAAGTTATAGATACTATATAGAATAGAGATATTTATAGCTTAAGTGAAATGTGTGAGCTAGATGAAGTAGAGAGTGAGTCTCATTTTCATTTATATTGTACAAAGTATGATGATTTGAGATGGGTAGGATTTCATGAAATCTATGGACAATACCCTGAAATATTTTGATGCTCTGATGAGCAGAAGCTGGAGTGGTTGTTTAATTTCAATGTGTTTAAAACTGCTAGCTTTATTTCTCAAGCCTGAAAAAGAAGACAGGTACATTTGTGCTGATGTTGTTGAGCTGATCCAGTTGTGCTCTGGATCTGTTTTGGTTCTTTCTTTCTTTTTCTTTTGGTGTATATATGTATGCATGACACAATAATAAAAGTAATTCATTCATTAATTCATTCCCAAACGCCGCCGAAATGGGGTGCGTTTGGCGGATTAAACTGGAAGTGGATCTGCTGCTTTGCAAGTTCTGCTTGTAGGTCAGGGGCCCGGTTGGAAAAGGCTTCGCGTATCTCCCTCTCACCTCCTTTAAAATGTGTGCCTTGGTCCGAGATGATCTCAAATGGATTTTCCCTTCTGGCAATGTATCGCTGTAGCAACATAAGGAAGGCATCTGTATCTATGTGGCCGAGGAGATCCAGATACACTGCTCTGGTGGTGAGGCATTTGAAAATAATGCCTCACCATATAGGGACCAAAACAATCTACCCCTGATGAATAGAACTCTGGCTTATGAAGGCAGAGTCGAGCAGGTGGCGAGTCTGCTATTTTAGGGGCCTTGACCTTGGCCCGCCATAGCTGGCATTTGAAGCATTCATGTTGGTACTGTCAAATAGCTTGCCTTCCCCTCAACACCCAATACTTTCTTCGCATTTCGGAGAAGACCCTGTCGGGGCCTGGATGATACAATTTCTCATTAATATCCTGTATGAGAAGCTTTGTAACTGGATGTTTGGGGTCCAGGGCAATGGGATGTACAGAATCTGTATCAAGCTGGAGAGCTTGTCGTAAGCGTCCTCCTACTCTGATCAGCTGAGAAGTGCTGTCCAATTCAGGAGCAAGAAAAATAAGCCTGCTATTAGGGGGCATGGGCTTGCCTGCCTTTAAGCAGGTAATCTCCTCCTTGAAGCTGTGCACCTGCACTTGCTGCAGGATGACCCTCTCAGCTTCTTGAAAATCCTCCGCAGTAGGAGAACTAGAAGGATCCGCTGGCTCGTGAATGACTTGCGCTGTGGCTTCTAATAAGTTTTGGAAGGAAGTGAACCGGCTGGCTTCTGGATACGCTGGAGTCGTAATGGTCTGGGTCAGGCCACAGAAGACTGATTTGTGGAGTTCCTCCTTGTTATCCGCTTCTTCACCCGTAGGTTTCCGGGGCCACTGTGCAGGAGGCTGTTGCAAGAACGGTGGTCCATCTTGCCACCTGTTTGGAGGGCTCAAATCTAGGAGGGATTTGCCTCTGGTTAGGTCGTCCGCTGGGTTTGTAGCTGAATTGATGTAACCGCAGGTGCACTGGGAGGTGAGCTCCTGTATTTCTGCTATCCTGGTTCATACAAATACCTTATACCTGCAGGAGTTGATCCAGAGCAAGACGGTGGTTGAGTCTGACCAGAGAAAGGTGTTTTCTATAGGAAAGGTGAGTTTTCCACGCAGCGTTTGAGCCAACTGAGCTCCACTAAGGGCTGCACTGAGCTCTAGCCTGGGCAAAGATAGTTGCCATTTTGGAGCCACTTTGGAATGTGCCATCAGGAATGAGACTGAGACTTGACCACTCGCATCTTGGCAGCGGAGGTAAGCAACAGAACCATAGGCACGTTCTGAGGCGTCACAGAAAATATGGAGTTGTCGACTGCTTTCCCCCGATCCATGATGTCGAGGCAGGATGATCTTCGATAGATCCTCCAATTCTGCTTCCCAGCAGTTCAATTCATGCAACAAGGTATCAGGGAGAAGGGGGCCATTGCATCCACAGTCTTTGTCCCATAAGCACTGGACCAGTATTTTGGCGCAGTTGGTATAGGGGGTAATATAACATAGTGGGTCGTACTGGCTTGCTAGCACCCGATAAATGTGGCGCATGGTGGGTTGGAAGCAGACATCCTCATCTGGTTGATTGTTATCAATAACATGTTTCTGTATCAGTAAGTAGCACAGCATGGGCCGCAAGTTGTCCTGAAAGGGACTACCTGCCACTCATATGTGCTTGGGGGCTGCTCCTTCTTGGCTTCGGTGCTGCGGGCCTCGCCATTTCCACTTCTTTAGGAGCCTTCAGGGGAGGACTATTTTTTTCACAAAGCAGAGGGGTGGAATAATGGGCTACTCCATCCACTGTCACCCTGCAGGTCTTGACGTCAAGAAGGGAAATGGCATCATGAACCTGCTGGGACCTGGTGATGGTCTTCTCATGGCGATGTGGAAGTGTGTCAAGCTGCCACAATCTCTCCCTCTGCAAATGTCTTCAACAGGAGTGATAAGGTGAGTATTGTCAGCCCCAATAAGGACAAGAGGCCGACCGCTCTCAAGGTGTTGGAGAGGGAGCCCTCGGAGGTGTCTATATCTCTTCTGAAGAGTAGTGATTTGGTGAGAATGATGAGACAAAGTTAATCCATCAGCCGTGAAAGCATTGTTTATCCTATACTTCTGGCAGGGATTTTCAGCAGAAGAGATCTGGAAGGACACGGAGGATCCAGGTAGGATGGAAACATCCTGTGGACAGTTCTTAGTTTCAGCTCTTCGTGCTTTCCCTGGAGTTTGAGCTCGTTAGTAGCTGCTGGGAGAAGGATGGTCCTCTCCGATCCATCATCCAAGATTGCATATGTCTCAAGCGACTGATCTCCATTGTGCAGGATGACTTTACTGACCTTTAGGAGACACCACCACCAGTGGTTGCTCCGTCTAAATAGTACAGTCTAGAAGCGGCTTCATCTTCTGGAGAGGTCATAGCAGAAGACTGCACTGGTGCTGAGTTAGGTGCTGCATTGGACGCTGGTGAGGTGGTCCCCCTTTGGCGTTGGTTGACCTCATGTAGGGCTCTGAGGTGCTTACCGTTGCAGAGTGAGCAGGTCTTCTTCAGGTCACATTGCGTTGCTTGATGAGATCTGCAGCACCTCCAGCAACGGTTGTTGGCCTTAATCCACTGCACCACTTGCTCCTTTGTGAGTTTCTGAAACTCACTGCACTGAGTTAAGAAGTGATCTGTCTTCTGACAGTAAGGGCAGTAACATTTACGAGGCGGCTTAGGATGCAAGTTAGAGTCGGCACTCAACTCGGACTTGGCCTGGGTAGGTTTCTCCTCCCTACCATGTAACACAGTAGTAGGGCTACCAGTGGACTTGGTAGTTCTAGGTCTGTCTCTCTGGCTGGGCATTGGGCGCTCTCTTCTTGGTTTACATTGGACTTCCTGTTGCAGCCAGATGGAGAAATCTTGAAGTTTATAAGACAAGGCTTGTGGCTTTGACATCATAATGTACCTCTTGAATTGGCGGTAGTGTTCAGCAGGGAGTTTCTCGAGCAAGCGTTCAACATGTGACCCACAAGTGAGCTCAACGGCACCTTCCTGGCCGAGTGTTTGCAGCAGTCCAACTAAGGAATGCACCCGGAAAGCGAAGTTATCGAAGGCAACACCATCTCCCTGGTGAATGTTGGGTAGATCCATGATAGCCTTGATCTCTTTGTGGGCTAGCTGCCGGGGCTGTCCATATCTCTCATCGAGCGCTTGCAATGCACAGGTGAGAGGATTGAGGGCATTGGCATAGGCTAGCGCCAGGCATCGGGCAGCATTTACTTTAAGATAGTCTAGCAGCAGATGATACTTGTAGTGCTCTGATTCATCTGGGTGCATCAAATTCGTCAAGGCCATCTTCAGCATCATGTACTGGGTTTCATCTTCCTTTGTCAGGTTAGGAAAGGATGGTCCCTCTATTTTCCCATGTCTGTAAGGTCTGGCAGGTGGATATGAATAGACAGCTGGAGAGGGGCCAATATCAGACCGTTGTGGCTGGCTATACAGATCAGCAGCATGATGAGGCCGAGAGGAAGGATAGTGCCACATTGGTACCGGATGGCTATAGAGCTGTTGAGCTGCCTCGTAAGAAGTGGGTGGAGGAGGCCCTGGAGGAGATAGAGACACATAGTGGGACCTTGACAATATGGATCGATGAACTGGAGGTGGAGAGCTGAAATTAAGGAGGTGTTCAGATCGGCGACTCAAATTATCTACAGGTGGAGGGGGGGTTTCAGGGGGTGAAGACTGCAGTGGATCATTCAAGGCTGTGCGACCAGGATATACAGGGGGGACACCAATGACGGACGGATTGCTCTGTTCTCATACTTCTCGCTGTGTGGCAATAGTAGGAGCTGCTGGTAGGTGAGGTCGCAGTCCATCACCCTGAGGTGATGTACTCATTGATACCCTAGATCCAAGGTGAAGGGAGGTAGCTGAACTCATCAGCACATTCTGTTGCTCCAACTGCTCCATCTGTTTTCTTGCAGTTTCGGCCAGCATCTGATTTGTATCACTCTGCCGTTTTACGGTCTCTTGTAAAGATTTAATTGGGTCATCCTTACTATCTCCCCTGAGGTAGTTTGAATGAGCAGGACTGGGAGGGGAAGAGGCATGGACGCTGGAGCGGGTAGAATACATGAGGTTTTCTTCCTGTGAGCCTGACCTGGTTTGCCCAATAGGGAGATCAGTCAAGTAGTCATCCAAATAAACTGGCCAAATAGACTTCCGCTGGGAACGTCTAGGGGATGCTGGGGCTGATACTGAATCCATGATCCACAGGAAATAGTCAACATCTGGCTCAAAGGACCATGTGAAGGACTGTTTGAAGGATGAGGTAGATGGCTGGATCAGGATTTAGGAGTTCGACTATCTACTGTGGGGTGTCGATAAGGACAGGGTAGGCAAGTATACGTTTAATAATGTTTATTCAGGTTCCCGAGAAGCACAGAGTATGTACAGGTAGGTGTGGTTGATTCTTGACTAACGCATACAGACTGTTACTCTGTCAGGTGGAGAGTTAAACTGACTCCTATGGAGAACATGTGGGATTAAGCCCCTCCATAGGTGACCAAACTATGCCTGAGTGAGAAGGGAAACATAACCAATTAAAGGGACAGTACCACTGGTAGCCTCCGGGGGGCACTGAGAGATACTGCAGTGACCTAGTCACACTTTTGTACAACAATTGTATGTATGTCTATGTATTTGCAGGTAAACCCGCAGTAAAATACTGCAGGTTTACCTGTAAATACGTAGACATTGTACTACATTGTCACACGCTTCTGTTCACCCAGTCTTTCTCAGCCCTACAGTACAATATATGAGTACTGCTTTTCCTTATTCCTGACGGCAGTACTCACTTTAGGGGAAACTCCCCCTGTGGCAGAAAGGAGAAACAACTATCTTCATGTACTACTCATTACAGAAAACGAGAGCATAGATTTTATGAGCTACACCACTATTTATGATAATATATATTTTAAGAAACTGGTCATTAAAACCTCTTAACATAAACCTATATTTGCCCATACAATGATGATGAAGTAAAATAACTTAAACAATATATGAGGCTTCTTGTATGAGCATTTCTTGTCCTTCCATAACGTAAGGAATATTACTTTAGTACAGGCACACAGCGCTCAGATATTCATAGGATGTCAGATACTGTAGGAATAACTTACCTTTATGTAATACTGGTGTTTACGAGTTTGCGCTACCCCAGTGCCTCATGTTTATGTTGTACACTTAAATAAGGGGAGTAATGACTGGAGAAGAATGAATGAGTTGCACACGCAGCTCTCGCCTTCACTTGCCTGTAGTAAGTCTTTTCTAAATTGTTAACACAGCGAATACAAAATACACATATTTGGCATAAACACATACAATTTCAGGACCACAGTAACCAGTCGCTAGTGTACTTTTTTTTTTACATATTCTAAATTATTTCAATTATCTTTTTAACACAAATATTATTACATCACCATGAAATTATACACATGTTTTTAGCCTCTTCACATGAGTGACATTAAAGTAAAGGAAAAGGAAAAGGAAAGTAAAAGAGTAAACACATAAACTATACAGTACAAAAACGAATGCAGCGTTTTGTCGCTGCAAGCAGCGATGAACGGGCCCTCGCAGGACACATGCGTCGGGGCGTGCTGCCGTCAGTTGCCTGCTACTGCCGGCATGAATTAACATATGCTGAAGTCAGAAAAACTGTGTGATCTGCTGCACGATTCCCCAGACAAAGACTGAGTCGACGGTCTGCTTCTGGAGCTGGCTGATGAAAATATCCACAAGAGGCATGATGCAATGAAATAGTTTCAGGAAGAAGCTGAAGGTATCAACCTCCAGCAGCCTCACAAACCCTCCAGCTTCCTGCACAGTGGTAGGCTCAAACTCCCCCTGATGGTTTCAAAACACTGGATGATATCACCTTTGTGCTCAAACATAGTGTTCATGGCATGGATATGGAGGTTCCATCTTACTGAACTTGCTCTTGGGTGTCTGTGTGCCACCACTCTATCAAGCATACTGGTTCTCTTGGGAGATCTTGAAAAATAGCCAAAGTATCCAGCCAGGTCAGAGAAGAACTGATTAACTCATGGGATGTGAGATGTCACCTGCTGCATGATGAAAGCTGAAGAGGAAGAAAGATGAATATCTAAAAAGCTGAAAAGGCAGAAAACCCGAAAAGTAAGAGGGCTGAAAGAGCCAAAAAATGTGAACAGTTTCTCTGCCTGTAGACATGCTGGAGCAGTAAAACAGTAGAAAATGTCTCCATAAGAATGAATCGGAAAACGCCTCCCAAACTCCTGCGATTTTTGAAAAAGTGTAATGTTAGATGCCAAAATATTTGCATTTGGAGTCACAGGAGACACTGCTGAATATTGTGATGTCTTTTGTATTCTGTAGACATCTAATTTGTAGTGGATATGAGGTTGAATTCCTGTGTGCAACAACATTCAATTTGGACAATGTCCGCAATACATTGGAAACATGTCATTTGAAAGACAACAATGCCATCTAGTGGACGTCTTGTATAAAACACCACAGACATTGCTGGCTTCTTACAATGGAAGCAAATCAAAATTGGCAATCCACAGGCAGATGATTTTCACAACTTTTCACTTTGAAGGCATTCATTCACATTCACACCAAGTTTCATTCATTTACATGCATATAGGAAGCCTAAATTGACTGAGAGAAAAATTACTTCCTGTGTCCAGTGGGTGGTGCTATGGATATGACACAGTATTGATGCACAGATATAATCAGGGAGACTCCCTCTGTATTCCTGGGATATTTGGTGGAGATTGGGAATCAAATGGTGAAGTTACAAGGACTTAATGCTTTACGCCGAAGGATTGAAATTGACCCCACTACTGTGGCCAGCAGGTATGATGTAGGATAAAAATTTCCATAACTTTTCATCTTCAAGGTCAGACAATGATACTGACTGACTGTGAAGTCTGAACTGTCAAATCTGTAGCAGGAGATAAAGTACAAGGGTTGGCAATACTTCAAAATGGAGGCCAAAATTAAAATGGCCGACTTAGTATTGATGCAGAGTGATGCAGTTGTATTCGGAGAGACTTCATTTACACTTAAGAGCAGTTTGGTGTGGATAGGAAATTGTATGCTGAAGTTATAAAGACTTGATGCTTCATGGCGAAGGAAGGAAATGGTTTCCAATGTCATGCCCACCAGGTGTGACAGAACAGAAAGATTTCCATAGCTTTTGATCTTCAAGGCATGAAGATGATGCTCAGTGAATGTGAAGACTGTGGTGTTTAAGCTCTAGTACAAAATAGTTTTCAAAGTAGGCATAAATTAGGCAAAATTGGCGCCGCAAATCATGTTCCTGTTGGAGTGACAGTATAGGTGTAAATGAGTGTTTTGTGCGTCTGGTCATGATTAATGTGTGTGCCAAATTGCATCCATCTAAGTGCATGTGGGAGGCAGGGGATAAACAACAGGGAGCGCTACAGAGCCTGCAGGACATGACAACACCCAATGACAACACAGATCTTTTCAGGGCAAGTCCCTCAGCATTCCTGAGAGATTTGGTCAAGATAGGAAATTGTATGAAGAAGTTATGGGGACTTGATGCTTTACGGCGAAGTATTTGAATTGATTGCTCCACCGCGGCCAGCAGGTATGATGTATGATAAAGATTTCCATAACTTTTCATCCTCAAGGTCAGAGGATGATACTGAGTGACTGTGAAGTCGGTGGTGTTATGTCTGTAGGAGGAGATAATTTAAGTACAAAGATTGGCAATATTTCAAACTGGCAGCCAAAATCAAAATGGCCGACTTAGTATTGATGCTGAGATGTGTTCATGGAGACAACCTTTACACTTATGAGCAGTTTGGTGAGGATAGGACATTGTATGTTGAAGGTATAAAGCCTTGATGTTTGACGGCGAGGGAAAATGGTTTTCACAGTCCCGCCCACTAGAGTATGACGTAGCTGAAAGATTTACCTTACTAGTACTACTAGTGGACATTTTTGTACTTACTAGTAGTACTAGTGAGGTCAAAAACGCCTTACTAGTGCTACTAGTGGGCATTTTGGTGCTACTAGTAGGGTCCAGGAGGCTACTAGTGCGTGACACATGCCTACTAGTATGGCCTAGTAGTGTTACTAGTGCAGAACAGTAGTTTACTAGTAAGGTTTGATTGCGTACTGTAGTGCCAAAACTACTTGTCTATATTAGCAACTAATAAACTTTTTACTAAGCAAAAACTCACAGGTGGAGTCTCAAATTAAGGATGAAACAGCAGATCTTCCAGTCAAAGGTATTTATTTCACACAGCAAAATACATGCAGTGAGCTCTCCCGGGATGAGCTGATTTCTCTGTCTGGTGCTCCCCTTTATATACTATTCCGATCCGGGGGTTTCCACGCCCTTGGATCCTCCTTCTTTTTGGCCTGATCAATACCCTTAACCACGATAAACTTCCATTTTTAGATTATACCGGTGGAATATCTTCCAAAAAAGGTTTTAAAAATAAAGCCAGACACCCCCGTTTCAGCCCCCTCCCTCCTTGGGGCTCGGGTGTCATCCGGCAATAGTCATCTTTTGTTTATTTCATATTCAGCAGTCATAATCTCCATATACAGTGACTGTGACTCTCGTGTTCCTCTGAAGGGATGATTCCTCTATGGTTTATCCACTGCAGGCCCTGCAGGTGCTTTCCTTCCACACACACAGAACAGCTGAACACTTCTAAATAGGGTGATGGTATTAGAGATCAGGTTTTTATCCACTACAGTCACCCCTTTGGTCCTCGTAAGGACCAACAACACAATTTGTCCACGAGAGAGCTCATTACAAACAGTGACAAACTGTGATATTCACTCACACGTGATGCATATCAAGTTCAGTGACAATGTAAAGATCATAACACTTATAGTCGTCTAAACTGATAATGAGTATCAACCGATGGGGGAGCTCTCCAACTATGCATGCAACACTCAAACGTTGTTTGTTTTTGTGAAACTTTTTCTACAGTATGTTTTTTTCGGCGTCTGGTCCGACTGGACAGAGCACAGTGACTACTTATGTCCTGTCTTAGCAGCATGCCTTACAACACCATGGGTGATCGATAGTCCTAGTGATGTATTACCCTTAGGTGTTCCCCTTCATGGCTAACGGTCCGCTAGAGTCCCTATGGACTTAGTGGTGTCCCGTATGCCCTGTATAATTTAGCAACAGCTTCTAATGCTTGTTGTAAATAATCCAATAATGTGTCCCTATCGTTTTAGATATGTGCGCCTATGTGTCGTACTCGCAGACACTCAGTGATTACAGCAAGCCTGCTTTATCATGACTTTTACAATACAATAGCGCTTACAACAGAGTATTCCAGATTGTCGGTGAGAAACCAGTCGTACGGCATGTTGTTGCCGGGGCAGCATTGAAAAACTCCACAAATCGTTTATGTGGTGCATTTTATGTATGTCCTGCAACCTGGCTCTGTGTCCGGAGGGGGACAGATATATACAGATACCCCTTCCCTCATATGGCTTCCACTTAGGTGTCTCCACAGGGGCTGACACCAACCTTAACCATGCCTGTACCTTGGCTGGTGTGTTTGACCAAATCACATTGTGTCCATTGTCCAGAATGTTGATCACTTCCCGGTTACTGTGAAACACCAGGATATAGGATGCTCCCGTTGTCCCAGGATACAAAGAAAAGGCATCACGTATTTGATTGGAAAAGGGGTAGGCCCAAAGAAACAGAGTGTATTTTACTGTCACCCTGTAGGTCTGGGTTTGTACCCACAAGTCTTTACCTAGGGGCATTGTGGTACAGTCATTCAAAGCTGCACCCTGCAGCAGGCCAAACCCATCGTCCCAGTACTGGTGCAGCCTTGGTTCCAGGAACTGTCTGGCGAGGTTGCCCCCTTGATCCATATGAACTATCATCCAGTTATGCATAATATCCCTAGGATTGTCCCATTTCAAATGGGGGGTGACGGGGTCTGATGCCCCCCTCCAGGGGTCATGCCAGTTATTATAATAGCCGAGTGCATTGGGGTTACCTCCTTTTGATGACAGGCCCACCAGAGTATTTATCATTTTTGGGCTGGGGCTGTGATGGCTGATATCAGAGTCCTCATGTATATACTCAGCGTATGGGGTCACAAACTCACAATAGGACCATCCTCCTACAGTCTTTCCAGCTGGTACATGCTGGTTGCACAGCATCTCCCATTGCTGCCACTTTTGTTCATATTCAGAGTTATTTTGTTGAGCTTAGGCCATGATGGGGATACTCTATTGGGCACCGTTGCGGGTGCTTCTTCGGCCTCCATACGGATAGTGACTCTCTCCCACTGAGGCCACCCCGGAGGTGAGCATATTCAGGGCTGCCCTTTGCTGATGTAATTATTCGTCGCAGAGTTGCAGCAGGCCATTCTTCTGGTACTGCAGCTGCTCCACCATCATCTGTATAGTCGCTCTTTCTTCCTCTAAATCAGCAATCTTTCTTTCTAGGTGGGCCACAGTATCAGCAAAATTCCTGTTACCGGCATTTAAGCGGGTCAGTATGCAGGCTCGTTGGTGGGCCAATGACTTTTTCCTAATTGTTATCAGTCTCCGTGCATCCCGTGTCAGGCCCTTGTTCATGGCCTGTAATGACTCTTTGGCAGGCCCCCAATGGCATCCTCTGCCTCATGCAGAGAGGGGTATGTGCTCAGTCTCTTTGGCAGAGCTGCATTTACAGCATCTGCATTGGACGATCCTAATTTAATCGTACAATTCCATATCTTGCACAATTTCCAGTGTCTCCTCGGACACATGATCCATCTACAAACAGAATGATATCTCAGTTACATATAGATGGAAAACCTTACACTAATCTTGGGTAGCCAGAGCAGGAGCAGTCTGCATGTCAGTTTTCAGGAGGAAAAATGCTTTGTCTGCCTCCTCTGTCCATTTCAAAGGGGCTGACGTTTGGGTCTGCCTTACAGCACGTATAAAGGCCCTCAACGGGGCTGTCTTTACTGCATAATCACCTATCCATGGTCTGCTGTAGCCCGTCATGCCCAAGAAAGACAGCATTTGGCCCACCATTTGCGGTTTTGGGGCCTTAGTCACTGCCTCAACCTGAGAGGGTGCAATTTGCCTTTTATTCCCACTCAGTTGCCGGCAAAGATATTCAACTGTTTGTTGACAAAACTGTAATTTGTCTTTACTGACCTTGTGGCCACCTGCAGCCAGTGCCTTTAGGACCATGACTGAGTCCTTTTCAAATTGCTCCTTACTTTCTGAGCATATTAAGATATCATCAACATACATCAGGGTGGTGGACTGCACATCCAGGTGTTGCAGATCCTCGGCCCAGACTTTGTTAAAAATTGATGGAGAGTGCACAAAACCCTGCGGCCACCGTCTGTAGATGTACTGCTGGCCCTGGTAGGTAAAAGCAAATAAATACTGAGAGTCAGGATGAATAGGCACACTGAAAAAAGCAGAGCATAAATCTATCACTGTATAGCACTTGATTTCTGGAGGAATATTGGGCAATAAGGTGTGTGGATCTGGCACAACTGGTGTTTCTTCTGTTACTATGGCATTTATGGCTCTAAGATTGTGCACTAACCTGTAGCTATTAGAATTTAGTTTCCTCATGGGAAAAATAGGAGTATTACAAGGGCTTTTGGTTTTTATTAGCACTCCTGCTTCTACTAATTCCTCAATGGCTGGTTTTATTCCCTCTAATGCTTTCTTCTTTAGGGGATATTGTCTCTGATATGGCAACTGCACTCCTGTCTTTATTTGGAAACGTTATGGGGTGGCTGACTTTACTAACCCTACATCTGTTTTGTGTGCAGACCAGAGTTGTGATGGGACTTGTGCCAATAGGTCTTCGTGGCTCTTCTCCATCATCATTTGAGTCTCAATTGGCATTAGCACCTTTTCAGCAATTACCTCATCAGCCTGAGTGTATGAGATTCTCAAAAACTTATTGACTGGTGATGCATGGACATATGGTCTGTCTGTAGGGGTCCATTCTCTAATTTGCTGTGCTTCTTTCATCATTGGTCCTATTTCATGTGACTGGTGTCCTTTTGCCACCAGAGGTGTCACATGTGGTGATGACTTTGGATCTTGGAACCATTCTTTTACATCGTCTGTAAGTTTCACTGCTGCTGCTACTCCCTGTGGTCCCATTATGGTGTCTTGGTATTGTATGGCTGTGATAGTATGATTCATCAACTCATTCCAGCATACATCATAATCCTCTTGGTCACCTTCTACATCATACATCATCGTGCAATGTAGTGGGAGGGTAGGTTCTTTGGCCGATTCGTGGAAATGGATAACAAACAGTTTCCAAATCTCCCATTCATGATGTAAGAATGATATCGGTGATGTAATCTTCATCCAGTACACGTGTGCTTCTTTTGTTGGTAGTGATTGTTCCATTACTGGAGCCATTAGCATTTGCAAGTTCTCTTCAGGCAGATCAAAATGCAATCCATCTGGTGTGCACATTATTCTGGCTTGTAATGTGCACAAAATGTCTCTTCCCAGAAGATTTATGGGAGTGTCAACTGCATAGAGAAGTGGGGCATAAATAGTTTTTCCAGCTATTATCATGGGGACAGGTTCTGTTACTGGTATTATTTGAGTTCTTCCCGAGAAACCAACGGTCCGAATTTTAGCTGATGAGAGGGGAAGGTCAGCTCCTTCTTTTCCAATACAGGAGTGAGTAGCGCCTGTGTCTACCATAAAGTGTTGCTGGCGGTCTTGGATGGTTACCTCTATAGTGGGTTCCTTTTGGGGTTGTGTGGTTAGAGCAGGTGCAATTATTTCCCCTCCAGGTTTCTCTGGGCATCCCTATTGTGATATTTGTGCAGCCGGTCCCATCCATGGATTAAATGGGCAGTTTCTCTGAAAATGTCCAGCTTGTCCACATCCCCAACATTGGATGTCTTGACGTTGATAACTTTGCTGACTCTGTCCATTGACTTGTTGCTGGCATTGATTGTATCCAGGCTGTGGTCCCTGTCGCCACCTTCCCCTTTGGGGTGGTCCTCCATTTTGATTGGGTCTCCCACTTCCTTGTGGCTGGTAGACCACTTCACCTCCCTGTGTGAGGTGTAAGTTTATCGGAGGAACCTGTACTGCTGCTGGGACTGGTGCCGTATGCGACTGTTGAGCAGCTGAAGGCTGCGGTTGTGTTTGGGATGGGGTCATCACAGCTGTGTACACAGGTGCTTGAGTGACTGTTGCTTCCGCCTTTGGTTCCGGTGGCGACTCGGTCTTGGCATCTGATGTAGTTGCTGTCACTGCTGCCTGGTACTTAGCTTTTTCTCTGTCTTTCTTTATGTTCTTTGTTAGTTCTCCAATCTGGAGTTGGGTTAGCTTTCCAGCCAGCAACTTACTTTGTTCTTCTTGCTTGGTCTTATCAGCCCTGCATTGCTCCACGTAGTGTATTATGTGTTCTGAGAATAGCTTCATCAGACCCACCACTTGGTTCAGCTTGCTTTGCACTTCTTTTGGCATTGCATTCTTTACATATAGTTTAAACAAAGCTTTGGATGCTTCATTGGCATTCCACTCACTTCCCGTTTCTTCTTTCCATCTTCTTTGGAAGTCATGCAGAAACTGTGCTGGGTTTTCTTCATCCTTCAGGCTTTGCCTTTCCATCTTGGATGGATCCATTCTGGATGGGTATTTACTTCTTAGGGCTGTCCATATATCATTTCTGTGAGGTCCAAATGGCACATCATCGGGGTTATTATTGCCAATTGCCCTCCTGGCCTTTCCTTCCACCAGGATTTCAGTTGCCGTCTGCTGTCCTACTACCTTCATCAGTATGGCCTTAATATCTCCTATTGCCAGCTTGACCCCTGCTGTATTTTCCTCGAATGCTCTGATCCATTTGTCAGCACCCTCTGTCAATGCAGGCAAGTGATTTATTAGTCCCGTCAGGTCCATGAAACTCCATGGCACATACTTCTCCCCTGCATTGCCCTCCATCATGAGTGGCATTGTCAGTGATTGGTGTTCATTCTCCTTTGATCTGGCGCTGTCAGTGACCCCTTGGGCCTCTTCATGCTCCTCCTCCTCCTCTTCCTCTTCCTCACCTGAGGAGTGTGGGGGCCCTAACACAACCTTTCGGGTTCGCAGATCTTTGTATGGAGGGCTAGTTTTCATTTTTCCTTTAATTTCTACATCCACGGCAAATGTTCTTTGTCGCCGGCATCTGCCTGTTTCTTGTTGTGCTGTTTCCTTTTCTTTCACTCCCTCTTTTAACCCCTTAGCCATTTGGTCCATGCCTTCCTTCACCTCCTGCAATGATTTATCTATATCTTTTGTAAACTCCTGCATTTCTGCCAGAAGTTCTTTAGTGCTGATCCCTTCTGGTTTTTCTAGATCAGCTTCGCATGATGACTGACTTTTCAGGCCCTGCCCATACTGTGTTCTATTCAGTGGGCTCTGATTTCCGTCTCTAAGCTTTTCTGTGTCTAACTCTTCTGGCTTCCGGTGCATCACCTCTTGGTATTCCTTTTTCCACTGTTCCACCTGTGCTTTACTCGGAGGACAGTAATCAGGATGATGGGTATGCTTACTCAGGCTGGCATGTCTAACTCGTGCCCGCTGTTCATTCTGCCACTGCCGCTGTCTCCACCGTTCCTCTTCTTCATATTGCTCCATCAATCGTTGGAGCTCTTCCCTCTCCTTTTTGCTTGGCTGATTTACCGGTGATGACTGACGTACTGATACTAGATGCCTTCGTTGTCCTGCAGTGCCTCCTGCTTGTGTCCTGCGTCTCTCTTTTCTGTTCTTCCTCAGATGGTATGGACCTTTCACTGTCAGCCTCTGACTCCCCATCCAAATCCTCCGTCACTGACTCTGGGTCTGGGGATCGATTCAGATCAATTTCTGAACGACTTCTCTGGTTACACACCCTCTTCTGATAAACAGGGAGCTCTTCGTCCTCTGACGTTGTTTGTTCCCTACTCTTCTGTCTGTATCTTTCTCTAGATCTATGCACTTGAGCCTTTGTCTTATGATACCCTGGCTTTTCTTTTTCTCTTAGTTCTACCTCGAGTGTTCCTGTTATTGTTCCATCTACTTCTCTCACTGGAAACTGACCTTTCTCCAGTAATTTATATGGTGGGGGAGGTGATTGCTTGTCTAAAGTCGGGGCAGTGGGCATGGTTCCACCTTGCTCTTCCTTTTGCTGGGCGACCATCTGCCTCTGTGCTCCTTCCATCCTAAAATATTGTAACACTTCTCTCTGTTCAGTGTGGCTCATCCTTTTCCTCTGATGCCTTTTATCATTCTTCAAACCTTTTTCTCATGAAGCTACCTCTACTTGATCACAATAGTGCGGGTTAAAAGTTCCTGTAAGGGGCCATCTGGCTCTTCCAGAGGTTGACTTATGCCAGGACTTCATGCACTTCTGAATTTTTTGCTTTTGTGTTGGATGTTTTAATATTATGAGCTCGACTGGTGTTAGTCCAGTGGAGCTTTTGCTCTGGGCTTTTCCCATACTTTTTCCTTTTCTGTCTCTTCCCAGGCCTTTGGCTGGCCACAGCAGGCCAAGGCCATCTACAACTGAGATGTGTGTTTGTGCTGCGTGCTTTCAGATCAATCGGTCCTTTTCTGTCTCCCCCTTCTCTGCTTTTATTCCTCCTTTTAAAAATTCTCAAGTGATTTATATTTCCTTTCCTTAGTCATCTAATATCTCTTTCTCCTATTAGCTCATTACTTTACAACTGCTTTTGTTTTATTAACTATTTACAAACTTCACATTCACTCATAATATTTTTTCCACATATACACTTTATGTACAAGTTTTACAAGGCCTTTATATTTTTTTCTGCAGCTGCTTCGACTCTATATGGCAACAGCCCTCTCACTTAGGCGCTGTTCCAGGATCCCTTTATCTCTTGAGGAATCGCTCCAGACACAGGTTCAGCGATCTGGCTCTCCGGCCACACTGGATTCTCTCTAGTCTAAATCATCCAACACGATGATTATTCTTGACTACCAGTGCTCCTTTTTGACCCGCCCGGCAGGCGCGGGTCCTTTTCCGAGCTCCTTTTTTACATTATAACTTGTCCAACCTCGTTGGACGACAACAATATCTAATACATTTGCCCTTAGCTGTTTCTCAACAACTCACTCAGACAATATGTTTTTCCTCAACATGACAACACAATAATCTGCTCCACTCTTTCAACCACAGACATAAATTTATTCAACAATCCTACCTTCAGCTTCCTCAACAGCCATCACCTGGCTTTGAGTCAACTCCAGCAGCACTGCCTTGAACTCTCTACACAATAATTTATCTTACTCACACAACTGCTTTCTGTTTTTAGTCTGTCTCCATTTCATCCCCACGCTCTGACTCTGTGTTATTACACCATGAGCTGTTCTGTGCTGGACCTTCTTCGGCTTTATATTTCACAATAACCCAAATCATTCCTCCTCCCATACCCAAAACCATTCCCATCCACATGCAAATGAATACATTAAAAAGCAATCTCTCAAGCTTATCCATTATATGTCATGCACTACTCCTTTCTGCTCAAGCGTGGTTAGAGTTAATCATCACACAAATTCTAACATTACTCCAAATGCTAGGGGGAGAGGAGAGAAGCAGTTAGGGTTAGGTTATGCACATTTTAAATAATTGTCATCATCTCATATGTACACATGACTCTTTTCATATTATCTATTTCAACTTGTTGCTTCAGTTACACACTAGTTATTCCTTATATTATGGTAACATAGTTGACCTGGAAGTTGCTGTCTCATATCTTTTAATTACCATCATCTAGGTTCTTATCTTTGTACAAAAGGTTCTAGGTTCTTTTGGAGGGCCTTTTATGACAATACCTGAGACTTGTGGGCTGGGGAGGAGTGGACAGCATTACTTTTCTCAGGGCCCCCGAGCTCCGCTGTCCCTTCCTGCCCAGTCCGTCAGGCTCTGCCTGGCCACGCCTCCTGGCAAAAGCTTGCCAAAATGTAGTGCCAAAACTACTTGTCTATATTAGCAACTAATAAACTTTTTACTAAGCAAAAACTCACAGGTGGAGTCTCAAATTAAGGATGAAACAGCAGATCTTCCAGTCAAAGGTATTTATTTCACACAGCAAAATACATGCAGTGAGCTCTCCCGGGATGAGCTGATTTCTCTGTCTGGCGCTCCCCTTTATATACTATTCCGATCCGGGGGTTTCCACGCCCTTGGATCCTCCTTCTTTTTGGCCTGATCAATACCCTTAACCATGATTAACTTCCATTTTTAGATTATACCGGTGCAATATCTTCCAAATAAGGTTTTAAAAATAAAGCCAGACACCCCCATTTCAGCCCCCTCCCTCCTTGGGGCTCGGGTGTCATCCGGTAATAGTCATCTTTTGTTTATTTCATATTCAGCAGTCATAATCTCCATATACAGTAACTGTGACTCTCGTGTTCCTCTAAAGGGATGATTCCTCTATGGTTTATCCACTGCAGGCCCTGCAGGTGCTTTCCTTCCACACACACAGAACAGCTGAACACTTCTAAATAGGGTGATGGTATTACAGATCAGGTTTTTATCCACTACAGTACTAGTAGGCCAAAAGTGGCACTAGTAGTGGAAAAAACATAACCAGTAAAACACAGTCATTTTACTGTGCACCCTAGTAGTTCTACTAGTGCGCAAAATCACCTTACTAGTGAGGACAAAAAGCTTTCCAGTACATTGACCTTAAGTCCGATATCAAGGACATTGAATAAATGCTCAAACGGCTTTCCATAGCTGTTGAGAAACCAAGGCAAAATGCACATTGCTGACTTTGAATAATGTCAACCCCTTACTCACCAATACAAAAGTCTGAAAATTGCTGAAAAGGTATGTTTGAACTGCAACTGTTCAAAAATTATGAATGCTGTGAAAAAACTGAATTACTGTAAGAAAGTCCTAATCTCTGAACATTTCAGTTGTAATGGATTTTCAATGCCAATGTATGAAGGAGGCAGAAAAGTTGGAAATTACTTTATTTATACAACTTTTAATATAGACAAATTGTGAGATATTTCAGAGTTTCTTTGTGGAAGTGTGAATGATTAGACAACCTTTCCATCATCTGCCTGAATGAGACAAAAATGCCAAAAAAACACCCCAAAAAACCTTAGAGTATCTCATAAAATATGAATGTCAATGAGAAAAATAGGCACCGTCGATTCTTATCTGAGACAGATATTTTGGTGTGTGAATGGAGTGAATACTATGAAAATTATTGAACTAGTTAGCGGCCGAAAAATGTGACCCAAAAATATAATAAATAAAAATGAAGCATTCCATGCGTGGAAGAACACGTTGCCTCCAGCATTCACAGCCAATAAAATCCAGCAAATGCCCTACTTGAGAGTGAATTCACTGACAACATGAAGTCACTGAGAAGTTATATTTCATATAATGAAATAACAAAAAAAAAAAACTAAATTGTACGAAACATTCACAGTGCTGTGAATTACAGCAATTTAGAGCAGGTCAGCAGAGGAACAAATAGAGTGTGAAGTATTTTTAAGACACTCAAACATGCACTCCTTCGCTCAGCTGTCAGGTGAGGCACCTGGCCTTCAGTTGAAATGGAATTATCTTCAATGTTAATGGCAGTTCTTAAAAAATAAACACATTCTTTCTGTCTTAAATGTTGAGCCCATCCTCAGTATGTTCTTTGGTGAAAGAATTCCAGGAAGGCTTGTGAATAAAGCTTAAATGCCATGTAGAAATAAAAGAAACACTGCAGCTGTACTTCTGTTGTTCACTCCTGTCGCATGACAGATGTATTACAGATAAAAATTCAAGTATAATTGAAAATATGAATAGAAAATATAATAAAACCATCAGAAAACATGTTTAGATAACATGATTCATCATGTGTAGGATAAATGACAGACATGACAGTCATTACAATATACATAAAATAGTGTTATTATTTATTTATGATTCTGATGGCATACATTTTAGCTTGCATAAATGTGATGTTCTGATGAAAATGTTCACAGTTATTAAGTTGATTTTAAGTCCTTCACAAATTTCTTGGGTTGGATCCATTGATGTGGTCAAGGATGACGATTAAAGTCTCTCTTTCCACCTGTCTTTTTTAGTAGTTTTACATCCGTGATGATAATGTCATGGCTCACTGCCTTGCACATGTCATAGACAGTGAGTGCTGCCACAGAGACTGCTGTCAAAGCCTCCATCTCAACTCCTGTCCTGCCTGTAGTGTGACAAACTGCTGTGATGACTGCAGCTTTGTTCAGCTCACTGAGCTCAAAGGTGACGGAGGTGTGGTCCAAGGGGAGCGGATGGCAGAGTGGGATGAGGGCTGATGTTTGCTTTGAAGCAATGATGCCAGCCACCTGGGCCACAGTCAACGCATCACCCTTAGCCAGCTGGTTATCTCGAAGCAATTGAAAGGCAGTGTGGCCCAAGATGACAGTGGCACAGGCTGTGGCTGTGCGACGTGTCGGAATTTTACCACCGACATCTACCATTGTGGCTCGACCCTGGGCGTCTGTATGCGTCAGCTTGGCTTCAGTGGCTTCATCATGGTGGCTTTTCATGTCTGACTTGGTCTGATCAAATTTGACACTGGGGTCTTTGCTGGAACTTTTACTGTGAAACAGTCTAACACTGTTGTATTTAAGACTTCGTTTGGCATTCATTGGTAGTGTGCAAAAATTAGGAGTTCCTGGGGTCCTGAGTAAGTGGCTCATCAAAGCAGTAGGACCTCTGGCTTGTGCATACCTGAGACAGTCTTCATTAACGTAGCTCATGATTTTTGTTTGTGCAGAAAAACTTGCAGTCTTAGTGTGACAAATGTTAAAAGTGAGACCAAAGTCAGAGGAGTGATGGGGCGCTACACTGTGGAAGCTGTCCATCACATTAGGTTTTTCTTTGTTGATATGCGACTTAACATTTGTACCTCTTCTCACTAAGGACTTAGAGCAGCAAATATGGGCTGCCTGTGTAGTGTAGTCCGGAAGGCACAAAAAATCTTCTCTCCTGCTGCCTGAATGGCCAATAAAGGGAAGTGGTGTTGTACGGAGGAGTGTGTCGTTTGTAAGCTGACAAACAACAGGGACAACTTTCTGGCTGTCTTGTGACTTTGACAGAGACGATGGACTTTGTGATGTGGCGCCTGTTGGAAAAAGAGAACATTAGTCAAGAAAGATGTTTCACAAACAGCCGTTTGCAATTAGACATAGACCATTATTCACAGTTCAAATAAAAGTCAGTAATCATTGATAGTTCGAAAGTAAATGCATCCTGAAGCTAAACAATTTGAACAGGCTGTGAATTAAGAAACACAACTTCACAAAGAAAAAAAAAAACATCTTGAATGAGCAGTGACAGAACAAACTGAGTGTCAGAGATTTGTACGTACAGCCATGTTACCCACCAATGAGGATCATAGGTCTGTTCTTCATCTGGGAGATACTGAACATGCCTGAACACAAACAGGAAGATGTTACGATCCAACTGAACTTCAAACTCGTAAAAAAAAAAACAGCACACCTCTGAAGTATTCAATTTCTTTTAGCGGTGCCGCAGTTGAAGAACGTGCTGCTGAGAAATTGCAAGGAGTCATGGTTGACAGGAGGAAACAGCCCAAAGCCACTCAACTTAAAGGGGCTCCAGTGTGAAAGCTGGCCAGCTGTGAGTGTGACGGATACATGTCACATGTCATTGTAGCATAGAAAATCTTCTACACCTGAACTTTGTGGGAGACCAATTTGTTTAGTGATTGAGAATCCAACCACCACTGACTACAAAAAATGCACTAAAAGTCTATGACAGGGCATGGCGCTAACAAAGCTAAAAACCATGGATGGTTCATCTTACAAGCTAACAGACCTGTTGTCTGCCATCCAACGAACTGACTGGCAGGTGAGCTAACCAGTGGACTATGATTAAACAGTGAAACTGCTGCACACCTGAGTCACATGCATGCTGTTTTTCTTCTTATTTTCTAGACTTAGTTCAGACTCAGCAATACTATAACAGTGGCATTGATAATGAAAACCTGTGTAGGCTTATTTTTTCCTCACGGAAGATTTCTCTGGAATCAATAAGGTAATCAATAAATAATCAGACCAATAAGCAGAAGCAATTAAACAGAACCAAGTCTCATCCCTATCCCTGATTATACCTGCATGTTGTTTCTTCTTCTTGCCCACAGCACCTCCAATGATTTGCAGAAGCTCTTCATCTGAAGCCCCAGAGCGCAACACATCCCTCAAGGATACCTCAGAGTTCCCAAACAAACACACCTGAGAAAGAACAGAAAGAAGTAAGACATTAAATATAGATTCATGGACAGCTACACACACACACACCTTTAATTGTAACTTTACCTTGAGGCTGCCATCTGCAGTGATGCGTAAGCGGTTGCAGGAGCCACAGAAATGATCAGACATGGAGGTGATGAAGCCAAACTGTCCTTTGAAGCCATGCACTTTAAATGTCTGTTACAAGACAAAGAAGAGAGTCAAAAATGATTGAACATTCAAGCCAATGACGGTGCTTGATCTGGTTCTTATACCAGATATTTTGTGTTTTTCTCAGATCTGGCAGGGGATCAGAGAAGATTGTAAATGCTGATTCAGTTTTCTGCTGACTAACCAATAAATAATTTTGAGTCCAGCACTACGGATTCATGTCCGTTGATTAGATGTCACAATGTTCTGACAGAATGGCACTTAGGGACCTCCTGATTGATACATCAGGAAAGTGAGTGTGTCACTGAATCATCTTTGCTGGGGTTCTGGGGAGCAAAAAAATATTTGAGAAATATAGTACAGTTGGAGACAGTGACCTTGGCAGTGTCTGAATGTCCAGTTTGAAGCTTTTCCAGGTTGGGCCACTGCTGCCTAATGTGGTCCAGCATCTCCTGGTAACTCACCATCTTCTTAAAATTCCACTTGTTGCCTGCAGAAAGGAGAAGAGGCAGTGTGGGTCAATTGTATTTATGTAGCATATCATAAGCTACACATTGTTATAAACTGTCAAGCTAGCACAGTAGTATTGGGGACTTTTGACTGCTCTTTCATTCTTGAGTAACAAGTTTGCAAATAGTTTCAGCAATTAATCTGCTCAGCCTTGTGGAGGACTCTGGTCATGCACAATATGGTTGGGCGAAGTTTAACAAATTGGCATAATGATGTCCACAATAAATCACTGCAAAAGACAATGCCATCATTTATCGGGTGGTTTCTTTAAATTAGGTAGTATGTCCTCTCTGAGTTGCCATAAGGCAGGGTTGCATACTGGCCAACCACTGTAGTCACAGCATTTCCCACTGTCACTTTGACAGCAACCTTCAACTGCCTTACCTGCCAATAAACTGTCTCCCATCACCAGTGACGAAAGGCAGATTGACTCAAAAACCCCTGCCATGCATGCATCCAACATACAACATGCTGGGGATGAAGTGTCATTCCCTCTGTAGCGCATTTAACTTTGAAGCATAACACAACATTTGCTCTGCTGTGCAGAGGAGGCTAAGGTTAGAAAATACAACCAAGTGTTCTGAGTTTGAATCACTGAGTTGGTTTAATAAGAACAAAACCAAAATAAAATTAAAAACGACAACAACTCATTTTCACAATCTTTCCCACATGTCACAAATGCAGACAACTACTACTTTTGTAGCAGCTCTGAGGAGACAGAGTGCTTTTTGTTCTCTTTGGTGAAGAGAGGGCTTATAAATCATGATGTTACAATGTTAGAGGACTTACTGTATTGTACTGTATTATAGCCATCAGCAATGGACAATGGCATTGCCCATCGACACCACCCTACTGCAGAGGGAAGTGACGGGCAGAGTGCATGTGGGTAAGCAGGTATCCTGGCCAAATGAATTCACTATGTGAGCTCATTCCAGGCCTGTTACAGCCACAGATGCTGGATACATTTTTTTTCTTCCTCAGATCTTCCTTTGATTTATTGATTTATGATTACAAAAACTGCTGGTGCATTAAGTTATCAACAACACTGTGTATAAAATATCCATTTGAATGATTTAAGACCTGCTGCAGCTGCAGTGAGTGTTGTAGGCAGAAATACTTCTTTACATATTGTGTTGAAAGGCCATATGCAAGAACTGGTCACCTTTCAAATTCATACTCAAACCAATGTAAATGTATCACCAATGTAACCACTAACTGCTGCTCTTAGCTAGTTGCAGTGCCTATAAAAAAGTATTCACCCATCTAATGCAATTTTATTGCTTTTGTAAATGGAATAATGGTCAACATACAGACATAGACAAAACAAAAAATGCACAAAAAAACACTTCAGTGTCAATGTCATTGCTATCTGGAGGCAGCAGGAAGTGACAGCGCCATAGACCAACAGAAAGATGAGTTTTAGCTTTTACATCCCTAGCACAGGAGCTTTCAACCAGGACTGGGGTTAACTACTTAACTACTTAGCATGCTAACTTCAGTAGATATCTCTGCAGTACAATGCACTGACATAATGCATAAATTGCTTTTTATCCACATTCTGATTATTTGCAGGCAAAACATTTTTTTGAATTGTTTTTAACTCAAATACTCACATAATGCCCCTATAATATGTTCACACAATTTATAAACAACTTACAGTAATTTATATTGAACTGTCTTTGGATGTTCTAACAATGCTTAATCTGATACCTTTCCAGAACTGTGTAGTAGGATATTGTAGGAAGAGAGCACTCACCATCAAAGGGCATGTATTCGATGAAACGCACCTCCAGAGGCTTCTTTTCCGTCAGTGCCACAAAATCTAGGAGCTCATCCTCATTGAGGCCTCGCATTACCACACAGTTAACCTACAGAGGCCAGCACAGAACAACAGGTCACTACAATATATTAATATGAGACAAAGAAGTTGGTGTAGCAATCTCCTCCCTGGTGTCTTTTTTAATTCCAATTACGTGTCAGTATCCACAATACTTGGTTTTGTAGTCAATATCCTACATATTAGATATTGTGTTTATATTGTGCAAATGCAAAATTCAAGTTCATATTCAAACAACATAAAATTCATGAATTAAAAAAAAGAACACAACCCCTGAAATGTGGAGTGGTGCCACCCTGTCAATTTGGCAGTGCATTTAAACTGCAAAAATCTCCCATCTCTCACTCTGCCTGCCAGTGCCACCACTGCCCTGTGTCAGTATTGCTGCATGTTCTTTGAGCCCCACCACCACCACCACCCCAGCATGCACCTGTAGGCTCTGACTGGGGGGTTCAAAATGTTTTGCTTGTCACTCCCCAATAGCACTATCTACCACATATCTGCAGGCAGTGCAGAGGTCAGAGCCTACATGCCAAGCTCTGTTGCTCAAATTCAAATGAGAGTCATCTGACTAAAATAGAGATGAATTTAAATTAATGAAATAGGGATTTACAGAGAAATGTGTACTACAATATAGTAAACATTTCTAGGTTATGCAAGTTTCAAAAGATCAACAAAATACCTTAACAGGGTTGTAGCCCATTTCGATGGCCCTATCAATGCCCTCCATGACCTTGTGGAAGCCTGAGAAAAGAGAAACAATATCAACATTTTGCAATTAACATGTGTCTGAAAATGTCAAACCGATCACATGACACAATGTACCCCTACTTCAGCTTTATGGGCCTTTTTCAACATAGATTTTCATTTCTCTGTTTGATGCCTTTAATATCTGACTAAGTCCATGATTTGCCAAAAAACTGATATGTAAATGTCTCCAACTTATCCCTTAACCACCTGGAGCTCTGGCCTGCTAACTTCTACTCTGCTGTTTAGAGTTTACAGGCTCTGGAGGGATTAACCCACAACAGGCACACACTGCATACACAATATTGAGCTTTGAGTAGGATTACGTGTACGTGGATACCAATAACTGTTTGTATCTGACACTTGTGTCCTTTTACAAATCCCTGTTTTTCATACCATTACACATCCTATTATATTCACAACTTCAATCCTTTAAACTGACCTGTAGCTGATCATTGTGGATACATTTTCATACCTTTCCGCCTGACAATGAATTCAAATTTTGCAGGGACGAGTGAATCCAAGCTTATGTTGATCAAGTCAAGGCCAGCATCTTTCAGCTTAGGCAGAAGCCTGGCCAAATTCATGCCATTGGTTGTCAATGCAATGGTTTTCAGACCTTCCAACTTCCTCAGTTCTGCTGCAGAGAGACAGCAAATATGGTAAAAAAAGAAGGGAAAGAGTGATACACATAAAAATACTGTGGTGTTAAAAACGTGACAGTTATTCCAAGGGGTAACTATTGCACAGCTAACTGACAAAACTTAAGTTAGCTTATTAATACATGACCCTTTTAGACTAAGGACTGAAAGTATTCATATGGAAACAATAATAATGATACTGACAATTTGATGACTTTTCCACTGATTTAGTTCGCAGTCGCAAAATATATTTATCATTGTGCACTATTACATAAATGACAGACTAGATGTTTATTACCACCGGTTATGTTTAATTCCCACTTCATTTGCATGACTGCATGCTGCATCAGAGTCAAGGCAGTGTATTTTTGTCAACATTATGACTGCGCACCCATAATTAGTCACAGAAAAGTATGTAGTATATACAAATACATAAATACATGAATATTAAATATCAGATACTTTCAGATTTTTACTGAGGTACTGCTTGTATGCCTGACTTTCACTTTGAATTTTAACATGATTGACTAGGAAAATATTTACTGAAGGTACATCTCTCAAGCTCAGCTCATAATTGATATATAAAATAGCTTTACAATAACCAAAACCATACTAAAAAACACAACAATTAAAAATTAAATTCCAAAAACTAAAGTACCTTAAAAGTCGTATTACTGTATCCACTTAATGCCAATCATCCACTCCAGTAAACTCAAATGAAGATCATGTGATGTCACAGTGTTTGTCACATGACACTGTGTGTCTGATGCTAATCTTAATGGCAGCCTATGGTCTTTTTCCAAACAAGACATTGCCAATCGGTCATGCCACAAAACTTTGTTTATTCATGTCATGCCTTAATGTTGCTCCCATAAGCATCAGTCTCAGAACACAAGCCATAGTAGCTGAGGCTGCATTGGCTAATCGAAAAATTACACTGCAAAATTGAAATGGTTTGATTATAGATCACCAGACTGAGCACATACTGTAGCTCCATTGTTTCCCCTCCCCATTTAGGAATGTCTAAATTTAAAGGCGTAAATGGAAGATTAGTCCTGCTTCTCTCTTCTCTCTCTCCTACTCTCCCCATGACACTCAGAAACTCAAAAGAGTTAGCACATGAGGCTTTAGCTCCAGTCACATTGCCCTTTCAGCACGGGAATTATGTGCCAATTAACTGATGCGTCATCTGTCTCAAAGTTACAGATGCTTAGATGAGGGACAGTTTTGCTGCAGCTCTGATGCAATCCTTCACTCATCAAATAAAGAGAAATGACCAGCAAGCAACATTTCAGGTCCACAGTAATGTAATGTGGTAATTGGTAGTGTCTTCTTACACTTAAATGAGGACAGAAAGTCTGCAGTTATACATGGAAAAGTATCTATCTGTCCTACTGTCTCTTCGTCACATTTCTGCCCAAAAAACAGCATCTGTTCCCAGCAAAGAACTTTAACTCGCCATGTGTTTGTCTCCTTCCATTACTGTGTTGTTGTAGTCACTGTCTCAGAAAAAATCACCGTGATGGTCAGCCCTACCAACAGAGACGTCAGTGAACTTTCCCAGACAGAGTCCACTGTTAACTAAAGGTGATTATGTCATTAAGAGCAAAAAACTTAACTTTGACACTTTCCAGGATGCATGGTGGGTCAGGGCCTAAATCACAACACATTATAACTACATCCATATGCTATTTCACAGTCATCAGATACATGTTTAGATTAACACGTGGCCACAGGTGTAACACAAAAAAACCACACGGATGTCAACGTCATGATGTGTACTGTCACGCCTTTTGTTCCACAGCGCTGACGTGCTGTTTAAATTGACACACTGGTGCAGCTTTATGCCTGCACTGCAAGATTCTTCCGTGTGAAAAGGGCTAGTGTTAGTTGTGGATATGAACCACTAAGTTATTCTGCTGAAAAAGCTGGCACTACATCCACTAAGTCATATGGTAAGGCAGCTTGTGTTTGGTAACAATTGTTGAAATATCACAAAACATCTCTCTACCTCCTGACTTTAGGACTGTCAAAAAAGTGCACTCTAAAGGAGTAGTGGGCAAGCCCATATTTGTACATACTGTAAATGATGGGTCGACTCATTTGACAGGCTGGTAAGACAACATACCCTTAATACACCATACACTGAAATAAGCATCTCTGTCTACTCAGGTTTTTCACTAGTTCCTTACAGATGATATCCAGCACATCGGGTCTGATGAGGGGCTCTCCTCCAGTAAGACGGATTTTCTCCACCCCTTCCTGAACAAAGAGGCGAGCCAGGGTCAGTACCTCTAAGGTAGACAGCAGCTGGGCCCGCGGTGTAAGCTTCACACCTTCCTCTGGCATGCAGTACTGACCTGAAAATGTGTAGCAGGTACAAAAGGTCACCAGATACCAAAAATGTAATTTGCCAATCAACAGATTCTTTTGTCTTACACTGTCATGTTGAAAACGAAGTCCTAGTTTTTTAGCCACAATGACCAGCAATATCTTTGGGAGCGTGAAGGTGAGGCCTTTACCGAAAGAACACCTTACCTGCTGTCAGTCACAGTGGTGGAGATGGAGGATTATCTCCCAATTCTTCAGGAAAATCTAAAATTATCAGCCAAAAGATCTTGTGTGCGGTTTGGTGTTTCAACAGGACAGTTATCCCAAACATGCCTCAAAACCAGTAAAGGAATCATTAAATCGGACTATAATTAACATTTTGAAATGGCCTTCTCAAAGTCTTAATCCCCATCGACAACATGTGGACTGCACTGAGAAAACAAATCTGTGCGAGGAAGCTAATACATTTATTGAACTTAAGTGATTCTTTCAAGAGAAATTGTTCAAAATTAAGCCAGAAGCTTGTGTACCTGATTGAGTGAAAATGGACATGGGACAGAGATTAGAGTTACTGTATGTATTGTATATTTTTGATCCAGCAGATTCTGTCAGATTTTCAGGAGACCTGTAATAAATTCATTTTTGAGCCACTCTTTTAATACAGCAATAAACTGCTCTGCGAAGAACAAAATATCGAATTAAGATATCTATGCTATCATTGTAATCCTTGTTCTAGAAATACTTTGTCTCAAATTGAGCTGTTTTTATTTGTTAGAGATATAAAATATATAAAAGTACTATAAATCTAGTGCCTCTTGATCAGCTATATGCTGCAACTTATCAATAAACAACATACTAATTAAGCTAGACACTAATACATGTGGTTTTAGAGTTGATTTGAACCAGTTCCCAAATATATTTTACACATTTTAACCAGGTGCAGAACTTCATAACATAGACGCTGCACCCATGTAACATTTACTTTGTTTATTGTGAAAATATACTCAAAATTTTACACTTCTGGTCAGGTATAAGCGAATGATTGTCATGATGACCATCTTCTTAGCTTTCCCTACATCCCTGTGCCAGCACTTGATCCTTTCATAGAGAGAAGTACAAAGGTGTTATGATGTTTGGAACAACTGCTCTTTAATCATATGTCAAATGTTTTGCATTCTTCTCAACAAAAAGCCTACTGCTGAGGAATCTTTGGCTCGACTGACAGTAACCTCTGCAGGGTCCCCATGAGATCCCAGATCTGATGACCTTAAATTATGGTTATGCAATTAAAGGTGGTAGGTGGAGGTATAGGTTCTAAGTGTGTGCCATTCTAGTTATTGCCCCATGTGCTTTCTTCAAGTAGCTGGACTGGCAGCATGGATATTAAAGCAAAGCGGCATTTAGTATGGCATAGTGGAAACATCTACTCACAGCGCAGGTTGCATTTCTCAGTCAGGGAGATGCGCAGGTAGCTGTGTCTCCGGCCAAAGCTGTCAGTCAAAAACGCTGAGAAGGGTAGTATGCTGTCATCTGTTAGCCTCCTCTGGGGAAGCAAAAACCAGGATAATTATGGAACTACTGTGACAGCTGATGATCAGGTTACAGTGGCACCACTATCTCTCATTATGCATCAACCACACAGTGTACTCTCTCTATACATCTATGATATCCTCTGTCATGTCTTGTAAAAGAAAATCTAAATCTCCGGAAAACTTTTCATCCATTTATAGCTTATGCAAAATACTAAATACCAGTGGTGAAAACACAGGGATATGCGATAAACCTGTGTTTGATCAAAAGGCTTCACTCAGTCAGTCAGACTGCGGTTGTTGCACGTGTGTTTGTAAACCATCAGACCTTTGACTCTCAACACTGGACGTCTTATGTCAGAAATGATTGGCAGGCAGGGCATGTGACACAGTGGTTGGTTAAACAAACTTAAGTTTCACCGTTGAAACATGTTTTTTTTCCAGTTCATTCACCCCGTCAGTGACAGTGCAAATGTCCGCAATGCTGTTAAAGCAACCAGCAAATAGTTGCTGTTATACTGTAATTTGCTGAAGCCCTCCAACAAAACCATTGTGCAATACCACCACAGCCATTAAGTTAACAGGTCTTTAACTGGACAGGTTCTGGCTACCTTGACACAACTTGACACACAACATGCTTCCAGTCCTGACTTAACCTTAGCTAATAACTCCAGTAATTAACATGTTTACAGAGATAATCCCGCCCTGACTGCACTGTTAGTTAGTATGTCCTTTGCAGTATTACCTCTTTTGGCCTGGTTTTCAGAGATGCGTTGAAGTTCGGAGCAGATAAAGTCGTGTTCCCAAGTTCAAGCTTATTTTTCTTGTGCGTAGCACCCGAACACAGTCGCTGATTGTTCCCATTCAGGCATTGTAGTATTTTCTTAAAATGTGTCGCACTGTTCTGTCTGTCAAACAAACGGCGAGCGTGAGCAGCCATATTTTTTTAATCGGAAAGGTCCGAAGTCCTCCTCCACCGTTTTAGAGCTCTTGGCGTGAGCTCCACTGTCATAAAACATGCCAGCTAACCCGAAGACTGGGGAGTATCGGGGACGGTGTTACGTCAACCAATCGGGCAGACGTACGGAAGTGCTGATGCACGCTGGGTAGTGTAGTCGGGACGGGATCTTTACACAGTCAAGTCTATACATGTGTGACTCCTGTCTCATTTCAGTTGTGCTCAAATTGTGTATATTTTATGTTCATTAGCATTTAAACCTTTTCACTCATGTCCTTGTAGTGTGGGGCCTGTGTTGTGTTCCGATATTCATACTTCCATGAGTACATTTAAATGTAGTACACTATCCGCACTTAATAAGTACGCAGATTTCAGCCGGTGAATATTGTTCCAGGCCTCCGTGGTGCCCTTACCGGAAATTACGTTCGCGACAGCCGCCGCGGCTCGTCAACAGTCAAAAACATCCCGCTTTGAACGGTAAACAAAACACATCCACGACTTTACTTTTTAACAATTACAATCCTACAATCCTACAATAGGCTGCGCTGCAGGCGCTGTCGCCTCGGTAACCATTTAAAAAAAACAATCCGAGCTGAGCGCCTCTGCCTGGCTCCGCTTCTACCGCTACGTAGACAACATGGCGGCCGTTGAGTGCGTAAAGTGTACATCGTTGCACACTCAATATTTTTGCCGTTATGAGGGCAACATCCGGGTACTTTATGTACGGTTATTTTCGCCGTGATCAATATCGGAACACCCTACGTACTCAAACTAAGTATAGTAAGTACGGAAAGTATGGATATTGGAACACGGCAGGTTTGCTCATTTGCTAATCCAGTCTTGCACGAAAATGGAATTTCTCATGTGAGGAGCATTGCCAGTATTACATTTACTTTGTTTCTCTTTTCACGTTCAGAACTTGACCTGAAGCCACAGACATAGAATGACAAAATCTTCACATGTGCAATGACAAGCTCTGCAATGACAGGCTGAGTTCTGGCTTTATTGGCTGAATGATACGAATACATATTTTGCAAAACTTTTTAAAGAATAATTAAAGAAACCATGTAAAAAACCTATCCTATCCTATCTGCCCATGTTTCATTTACTCATTTGAAGCAATGGCTTTCTTGGAATGTGACAAGACAAACACACAATTCAACAGTAACATAATTAGACACACACACACACACACACACACACACACACACACACACACACACACACACACACACACACACTGATAAGTGTATATTTTGCACTGATATATGTATAGAAGTTTTAAGTTTAAATATTTCCTCAGGCATATTGTGTCTTGCTCCAACTGACTTTATGACCCTACAGCCTCCATATACATTAACCTTTATCATGTGACAAAGGTTCCTTAGGTCACATGATAACACTTGAGTTACCTCTATTTACTGACAAAGACTGTATTTTGAAATATCCAAAAAAGATAGACCTTTGAGTCAAGACTGTATAACACATACCTGTGTTTTCCAAGGCAAATAATAAACTTCATACCAGAGTAAGTCAGTTTTTTCACTTTAGGTGTATTCCATTTTTTTTCCCAGTGTGAAACTTGCACCATTTGTCAAGAGGCAAACATGATGATGTGATCCTGATATCACATAGCTGAAATGTCATGCTTACAATGTTCACGTGATTACAATTCACCATTGCTATGACCACTGAGTTAATCACATTACTGATGAAGGCTGAAAGATCTATGGGTGTGGGGAACTTCGAAGAAGTATGCCCTGCATTGACAACTGTCCAAGCTCAATATTGAGTCTCAATGCTCAATGTGATGACATGTTTTAGATGTATATGAACATTACAGTATGTGCACATCAACTCGAATATACAGTAAAAATATGTTTACAGATTTAATGTGGATTTCAACACTCTGTAACTGACAAAAAAGTCCTAGTTTCACAATGCAGACATAAGCAATTTCATTAGAAGTGATGGGTTATGAGAGAACATACCCCTGGCTACAGACATGTAAAAGGGGCCTTCAATTACATTCCATGAAAACCTCCTTTAATAATAATAATAATTTTAAAAAACAGTTCAGTTCGAACAGCTCTTAGAAATCCTTAAAAGTGTGTACATTTGACTAGAAAAAAAAATCAGGACCTTGAAAGATTTTTTTTAAAAAGACATACATAGGTATGGAAAATAAATAGATATGGGTGAAATTTCTTGAATTTATTTATTTTTGTTCAATAACAGAATTTCAAGTTCTTTAATATTTTTTAAAACTTAAAATTTGTAAATTCTGCTGACATTCTGCTGTCTGCACGTGTCACTCACAGTTTTCAACCATCATTTTTAACACAGCACCTCCCTCTCTTTTCAACTGTTGTTTGTGTTACGATTTTAAGGGGAAAACCAAAAGGTGAACATGTAGCCAAAATAATAAACGTATCATACGGGAGTAACTGGACACAGGAGACAATGGAGGAAACACAGGGGACTTCACGGGGGATATCACACACACACACACACACACACACAGTAAACTGACAACGAGTGCAGGGAAGACAAACAATATATAGACAGACACACTGATGACAAGATTAGGAACAGGTGAGGTGAAAGGGGAGGGAAGAGGACAAGTGGGAGGAGTCTGGCTGGTGAACAGGAAATACGTAAGCCTAAGACAACACTGACAAACAGAGGGAGACAAACATACAACCAGAAGGAAGGGGAAAGCAGAGGGAAGAACACAGAGGAGTCTGTGTTGAAAAGACAGAACAGACATAAAAGGGCATGGAGTCAAAATCAAAAACACAACAAGAAGACAAAAAACACAAAACAATGATAGTTTGTGAACTTCTGTAAATGCAAATGTGTTGAAACAGTAACTAAACCTGTTTTAAATTCAAATATAACTGAAACTGAGGGACATTTAAAGGTCCCATTCAGTCCATCCAGTGTAATCCAAGAAGACAATGTACATAATCTTTTTAAAGTCAAAATCATCACTGTAGCTGCCAAGCTGAAAGCGGTAACATATGCCTTTCTGATATGGGTGCACGAGTTTGAAAGTGAATCAGCCAATATAAATTCTGTTTTGCTGTGAAGCCCCTGCCATTTTTTGTCGACTATGAAACATCACCCAACATTCCATCTGCATTAGGGTAAGTAGATAATGACTCAGTTTATATTTTTTGGGCAAACTATTCCTTTGACCTTGATCTGTGTCTCAGACTTTGCAATGTTGGGTCCTTGAATTTGAATGTTCAAACAGCTTTGGGAGCACATAATTTAAGATACAGAAGTTATTCCTTTTCTGAAACTTTTTTGAAAACAAAAACAAAAAAATAATAATCTACTACAGCTTTAGGTTTTTATAGTCACTGTATAGGGCACTGTACTGTGCTTTGCTCACCACTCCATACTATTAATTACTGTAGGATTATGTTTGCAATGTGTATTGTGTCCACTAGATGGCAGTGCAATCTTGAATATTTTTCATGGCGCATACATACATAGCAATGCAGTGTTTCAATAGAAGATGAGAGATATAAAAGCTGACTTACCAGATAAATCTAATGCTAAAGAGCATTTGATTACTGGAATAAATATCAGTATAATCATATCTCATATGCAGTATAATCATATCTCATATGCATGTTCTAATGATAAACTGCAATGAAAAAAAAAATTTAATGGGTATGAAGGTGAATGTTCTTGCTGTAAAATCTGTTTGGATGCTCCTAGACAATCCAGTCCACATTTGTGAAAAGCTTTTTCCCAAATTGATAAAATAGGACTATTGGGTCTGCAGAGTATTTATGTTTCCTGATGAGGTGTATTATAATAAACACACCTCATCTACACTTTAAAGCAGTCTCAAGCTGTCTTAAGAATATATGTTGGCAGTAACCCTGCTGAGTTCAACCCTGCTGCCAGTAAATATCTCCATTTCTGCAATATGCATCTTGTGTGAATCAGTCTGAACATCTGAACATCTGAACCTCCATTACGTGTGAAAATATGTGTGTTCTTTCTCGTTAATTAAAACCAGTTAAAGAGAGTGAATCATGCTGTTGCATGCTGCATGGGTAATCTGCAAAATCAAAATCATGTACCACAAACAGATGATCTGCTTTTATTTATCACGTGCAGCTGAGATAAGATGTGCTCAAGAGCAAGAACAAAAACTTGGGGGTTGCATATAGATGTCAGAGACGTGTTCATACCATTATTTTAGCAAACTAGTTCACCTCATCTTTGGAGTGAAGAAGTGTTAGATAATTCAGATGTGTCTCCAAGACAGTTAGTGCTACTGTTGTTTCAGAATCATGGACAGTGCTGAGAGAGAGACAGCTGAAAACAGTTGTTTCTGTGCATCCCTCCCTACAGATTTAAACAGTCTTCATAAATTCAAAAACATATTTAGCACGCTGCTAGTGCTACATTCATACATCAGGGCTCAGATTTTATAAACGTTTCATTATTTTAAGATGGTACTTCTGAGGGCTTGTGTCCATAATACAGATTGCCTGACATGTTACTTTCAGGGACAACAGTGTTAACAATTATTAATAATCAAGGAGACTAATGAACAATATTTGGAACCAATATATGCATTTCAGTCAAAATAAAATTCCTATTGTCAGAATTTCGATTAACCAGTAATGGAATGTAACAAACAAAAATGTACTTAATTACTGTACAATATAATACATCAAAAGTACTTGAGTATTTCCATTTTCTACTTCTATAAACTTTTACTCAAATACATTTTGATACATTTAGATCATACACTTGTTACATTGCAGATTCAAATTATTCAATGTTGATAGGTGATTTCTTATGAAGTGTTACTGATCATATACTGTTGTGGGCAGGACACTGGGTGATATCTTGCAGAGTGTGGGTTTATGGAGTAGGGAGTATTGCATTTTTAAATTAATTTATTCTAACAGCAATCGGGCAAAAAGAAAAACAGATCCATTAATTGAAGAAATGCTGAATATCAAGTGCTTTGCTAGCACTTTTCTACCAAAGAATATAGATGGATAGGTGAATATTAATAAACTGTATTCATATTGCATCTTTCAAAACACAGTTACAGTAGTTTACTATAACAGAGAACACATTGAAAAAATAGTAATTGACATGATGCTGCCTCATTTAATGCATGCTGAGTTTTTTCCACATGAATAAATTAGTGAGAGGGTAAGGACTACTTCAACGATGGATCTGTGAGAAAACAACCCCATCAAGTTGGTTAACATTAAAGAACGTTCAGCAGAAAATATAGACTTTGTTGCCATTTTCCCACATATTAAATCATTCACTTTGTTGAAATACCTTCTGTATGACAGATTCTGTGGGCAGTAGCGTTAATGTGTCATTAAAGTCAAAGATCAAAAGCCCTGGCTACTGACAGATACAAACAGCTGAAATATAAATTCATGCAAAGTTAAAATGTGGTCTACCACTCCCAGAGGAAATGACTGCAGAGTGGAAGAAATTGATATTGTTTGTCACACTTGATAGTATTTTGTGAAGAAGGAAGGTCCTTATGACCTATGTGTAGGTGGACACCTTATTGATCTAAGATATTGACTGCAGTAAACAATCAACTTCTGTTTTCACACTCCACCCAAACCCTTCTCCATCAATAATGGCTGATGCAAATTTCTGTTGCCTTTCACCACTCTCCTTATAGCACCATCCAGTGCATCCAGCTTCACGGACCAGCAAAGCAGAAGAGCACAACATTAAAGCCAGCTAGAAACTCTGTCAAAAAATCTTAAGTCCACGTGAAACTGAATAATTAACCTTGCTTGCACTTTTTGTGGCATTTTATTTTATTCTTTAATTGGATTTAAAAAAAAATTTTTTTTTTTACCTTTTATGCTCAGTCTCCATCAATTTCAGTCTTTTCGTCTATGTTGTGAAATGTCAGCCATGTGAAATCAGCGCTCAGGATGACTGATGTGCTAGTGCAGAATGTCACCATGCCTTAGTGATCGCATTTAGAATGCAGGTTTTACACACTACTTTTAAACATGGGAATAGGTTTTCAGCAGAGTCGATATGTAACCCAATCACCAGAATATATGTTGTCATACATTTCTGAAAATCACAGATAAGTTTAAACTCCAAATTCCTTTATTCCTTCCTTTACTTTTTGTTTCCTTGTGTTTAAATGATCAATATTTCCCATTAAAGTGAAACTCTCACCAAAATGCATGTATTTGTGAATGTATATGAGTCAAATCTTCATGCAAAAGCATAATTGTGAAGAAAGAGGCACTTTTAAGATTTACGGTATTTCCGTGTTCGTGTCAAACTCATTTTCAATGGTCAAACTCACTTTAGCGATAGCATAAAAATCACTATTTTTAAAACACTAAGAAGGCTCGTCACAACATGAAACTTTGCTCGTAGTATCACCAGGGTGAGCACGAATACGAGCATTGAGAACATTGTTTGTTTACACAGTTTACCAAAAAGAGAGTTTTGGGAAAACTCACCTTAACAGATGTTTCCTCTGCTTGCTGCCATTCAGCCAGTGAGAAGTGGTGATTTCACAATGTAACGTGCTGCGGCTCCTTTCCCCTCCATGTATTCTGCCCTCAGCTCCTCTGTCAGCTGCTGCAGGACTTTCCTCCGGGCTCTCCTGCTGCTGCTGCTCCTTGAATAAGATGCGGACATTGATCCCAGACAGGTCGAGGCTGTTATAGAAGACACTGGCCATCTTCGGGTACAGCCTTTGACGGAGTTCGCCATCTGGTCCGGAACATCCTCGCTGTGCTTGGTGTTGATGTGGTACATCACAGACTCTGGTTTTGCCTTCGCCCCACTAAAGGTGCCCACACCTGTGTACACGGTGCTCAGGATGCAGACATTCTTCCTCGGCTTTCCCTGATACACAGTCAGAGTCGCGTCACTTCAGCACCTTGAACAGCTCCGCTTGCTGTTTCACGGAGGTGGGAACTCCAGTTTGTGTTTGTCCATGGTGCCAACCAGGCGATATAATGCAACTATATAATAATTAACTTACAAGTAAATTCACAAAAAAGCACAAAAATGTAACAATGAAACACAGCGAAATGATGTGCGGTCATTATGACCGCTTATGGTCGAAATGGGTAAACATATCATATTTTCTTTGTCTTTTATGTACTTTCTATAAAAACTATCCATCCATCCATCCATTATCTGTACATTATATGTACGCCGCTTAATCCTCTGTAGGGTCGCGGGGGGGCTGGAGCCTATCCCAGCTGACATAGGGCGAAGGCAGGGGACACCCTGGACAGGTCGCCAGTCTATCACAGGGCTCTATAAAAACTATTCTAGATTAAAATACAGTCTTAGTTATTGCACATATACATTTGAAAACGGTCAAAATGACCGTCTTGGCCGCTCTCGTGCTGGCAAACCTTCACTTGGACTCTGGTAGCTGCTCCGAGCTGAGCCGGCTGTATATATGCAAAGCCTCCTGTAGGCCTGCTGTAGATAGACAATGAAGCCAATACATTATAACTGAGAATGTTCTACCTGCTCTAATAGCCTATGCACACAGGTCTTATTACACAGGTCATAATATCTTTAACTTTAATTTTACTCAGAGGGCATATAGGGAAAATCTGATTTATTTGTGATTAAAATATGACGATGAGGACCTCAACCATTGGCCTTCCTTTCCTTCATAAACTACGTTGAAATTGCATCTTTAACAGCCCAATTTTCAAAAAATCCCCTAAACCCCGTTAAAAAAGTCTATCGGGACAGTGATGCCGGTATCAAGCTTCAAATGAGTTTAAAGGAGTAATCAGTAATCAGATCACTTTTTCAAAGTAACTGTGGCAACACTTTCTGCAGGGCTAAAGCCCCAGATGTTTTGCACTCCTAGCAATAAGCATAATCCTATATGTCCAGATGCAGATGTGTGTCAGTATAGTAGGGTATTTCTCTATATGGGAAAGGCTTTTATTTAACTCTGAACAAATCTTATGCTCAGCAAAGATGGCAAAGAAGCTGTTTGAGCTTCCGAGTGCAACTTCATGTGTTGCTGTTCTCTGTCTAGTATACACAGAACAGCAACACATACAGTATACAAACAGTACACACTGTATACTGATAGTATGTCTTTGCTGCCGATGCTCTTGAACTTCATACTAGCCATCATGGATTAGGATTAATAGCTTGATCACTACTCACAGGAATGTCACAGCTCGAAAACCACCAG
>JARJLU010014686.1:0-20644 GCA_030272975.1 Sparidentex hasta
CATTTCGGTTAACGTTGGGCCTGTAGCCAATGCAATTTTCTCATGTAACGTTAACAAAGTTTCAAAGACGAACACTTGCCATTTGATAACGTTACAACTCCATGTCGTGACAAAGGAAAGTTTAACCACAATACATTAGTCATAGTGTGCAAAGCATAGAATTCGAAGCAGCCTAATTTAATATGTGATCAGACATTTAGCATGTAAGGGCATTTTTATGAAATTTGCATTTATGGATGTTTTGTTTTGTAAGTGCTTAGTTATAGCCTGTTGATGCATTTTCAGGGGCACTTCTGAAATATTTTGGAGCATCCTCTGCCACTGCTCAAGATGAGCCACCCACCACCCCCATTACACAGGATGAGGAGGAGCCATCAACCTCATCAGCTACTCAGGCCTCTTCTGAAATGGTCCCTGTCATTGAGGAAGAGCACCTATCCATGTCTCCAGAAATATATATTTGCCACTTTTATGGATATAGTGAATATTTTCAAATTTGTGTGATTTTATTTGATATTTTGTATTATTGTTCTCTGCTCTTCTTACATTTTTATTTTAGATCGTAAGCTATACATTTGCCACTTTATCGTGCACTGTTTTGTGCAGAATTGCCTCATTGTCATTTGGCAGTGTTGGGGAGTCTTTTCCAATCTGAGTGTAAGCTATATGTTTGTCACTTTTATATAGTGAATATTTTCAAATTTGTGTTTTTACTTAATATTTTTATAGTTCTCTGCTCTTGTTACTTAAGTGTTTTAAGCTAAATAAATTATTTATACAGGTTTGTGCACTTTAAAAGTAACATTTATAGTGTTTTAATAAAAATTACATGTTTGTGCAAAAAGTGGCCTTTTTTTTGGGTAGGGAGGTCGTGGGGGGGGGGGCGCTCGGCGTGAGTCTCGCCCAGGGAGTAACCCAGTGTCGAACCGCCACTGGTTAGCGCAGAGATAGACGGACGGTGACATCAAGGGATTGAGCGGTGACGAATAGAACACATGGGTATTTTTTTGTTCTGGTCTGCGCCGCGGCTGAAGCGGTAGTGCAGTCTGGTTTTTACTCTGTGTTTATGATTTTGGCTGTGTGGGTTGTGTGTTTGTGTCTGGACAACAGCAGGGAAGAGAGGCTCTGAGCGTGATAGAGAGGTTAACCAAAGCATAGCCAGGGGGCTGGAGTCTGGGTTTGCGGGCTGGAGTGTTTTGATGGTTTGTGTTATCTTGACCGAGAGCCTGAAAGCTCACGAGATGCAGCCCTGGGCACTTTAGGAGGGGGGCAGGGGGTCTGAGAGATGTGTGTGTGCACCGTGAGGCTGGTTTTACCGACATATGTGACGAGGAGAAGTGTCGGGGGGGGCAGATAGAAGGTGTAAGGGAGTTCCAGAAGAACATAAAAACTGAATGCCATCCTGGAACTGTTTATAGGTCCGCCTGTTTTCCCTCCGCGCATAAGCAGAAACACACGGAAACAGACGTGCAGCGGTGTGAATGTGCTCAGGCAAGGGCATCACACTGTCTGAATTAAAGGCATAATGAGATGTGTGTGTGAAGGTTTCCAGAGAGAATATTGGAACGGGTCCAGAGTGGTATCAGCGGTCCATACGTCTGATTCTATTGGTCCACACGGGGTGCTAATGCAACAGAAAGGTAACGGCTGGATCTCGCTGATGGAAAACCTGCAGGCCATTAAAAAAGCCTGCGATACTCCAGACAGTGGTGAGTCACTGGTGGTTGACTTGAAGGTTAACAGTAACCATTCCCCGTGAGTCAAACATAGCTGGCTTTGGTTGGGTGAGATTTTGTGTTAATTGTGTTATAGAGACGTTTCGGTAAGTCTGAAACATTCGTGGGAGTTTGTACTTTTTGATTTGTGCCTTTGTGTACACGCTGGTTCGTGTGATTCACCCTCGCTGGTGGTGATGACAAGCGCACATTTGTTTCTGATGCCGCGTTTGACCCAGTGGCTCACGTTATAGACGTCCTCCTTTCTGCTCTGCTGGGAGAACAGAGGCAGGGTGGGACAGAAATACTGGGGGACATCTGGTGTGGTTGTTTATTTACCCAGTGAGGAAGTGACAAAACAGTTTTCTTTCATCCGTTGGTTTTACTGGTTTATTTGTTCGATCATTACTTTTAATCCGATCCCTTTCTTCTCCGCGGTGTCGCTTTCCTTTCTCCATTCCACTTAGTTGTGTAATGACAGTTGGAGCTCGAATAAAGATATTTCCATCAACATATTCTGCGAACATTTGGAAGTGTAGCATTAGAAAAAGGTTTGTGGAAAACCTCATTAATTTCAAACTCACTCAATGTGTTGTTGTTGTTTTTGTTTTGTGTTTTATTTGCCTTTTTAAAGGTGCACTACGTAGTTTTTGGGAAGACATTTTAGTCACAATAGAACGATTTTTTTTTTTTTTATGCCTGAACAAACTTAATAAACAAACTGAGCTTAAAGGACAACACAGTTTCATACTGTTTACATAGTGCCACTTTAAAGCACTTAATGACAGATGGAAACACCTGTTCCATACAAGTTCAGGCGTAGTGAACAGGTACGAACGAACAAACTCACAACTGATCAACTTGTAAGAAGATGAAGAAGAGTAAGAAGAAAACAGCCTGTTTCTGCCATCGCTGTCTTTCTGGATTCCTCCTTTCTTCCTCTTCATATTTCTTTTGGAGATGGCCAAGGCAACTGCTTTTGTTTCTTCTTCTTCTTCTTCTTCTTCTATTTCTTCTTCTACCTCTTCATACAGGCTTGTGTTGCCTGCACGGCCAACTTCTGAGAAACATTAAGCTATGTCTCAAAAGCTTGCTTTGATTTTGCATGACGATGAGATAGAAACACCGGTGTCGCAGAGTGTTTCAGGTCAGTGTAACACAGTAACACAGCTTTCAGTGCATCACTTCACATTAGACATGAGTCATGGACCTGAAACCTTTTCTGGAGTAATTATTGTGAATGAGGCATAATCACTGTATCAGCTGGCAGGTTGACAGTGAAATATTGTGGTGAAGGTGTGCCGTTCACTGCGGCTGGTGTGTACACCTTTTATCTTTAATGAATCCAGTTGGCTTGCTAAAGCTCGTCAGCAAGTGAGTTGGGGTTTTCTTAATTCAACCACCACAAAGATCCTTACTCAAACCTGAGTCACACTTTTAGTGCCTGACTTCAAAGACAAAGTTGGATATTTTGGAGATGAGCTTATCAGAAAGATCGACTCCACTGTCATGTCTGGGTAGTTGGCATGGAGCTGGAGCCAGGACACAAACAGAGAAGCTCGGCATTAAAGACTGGAGGCGGTGGCAAAGCAGTAGCATTGTACAATATTCTGCTAAGATAAAAACACGCACCAAAAATGGTGAAATGGTCCTTTAGGGCAGCGGTCCCCAACCTTTTTGCACGACGGACCGGTTTCATGTCAGACACAGTAACAGAACAGACGGATGTTATTAAACAAGAATCTGTTTTTCAAAATAAAACAATGTACGCAACCCGATTTTAGATAAACCGTTGACAACGAATGGATAGAAGAACTTACAGGAAGTGATTGTCAGTATAATGGAAATAAAATAACTTATTTATCATTTCTCTTCGGCCTGGTACCAGACGACCCACAGACCAGTGGTTGAGGACCACTGCTTTAGGGAAACAGGGATTTCACTCTTAGGTTGTACTGCTCACAGCTCACCTGCCGACCACTGACGAGGGGTCAAATGTGGCTATAAAAGTTAAGTAAGTTTAATAACCATTGACTTAACCCTTCAGGCTCTGATGTAATTTAAACCAGGCATGGATGTGGACAGTAGGGCGTACAGTGGACACACATGTGGTTCTTTTTATACAACATGTGAGTCCTCATGTGCACATATGCATTTTAGACTGCACGTGGATATATATGAAAATCCTGGTGAGCACGAGTATATTACGAAAATGTAGTGTAATTTTAGCTTCAGCCTAACCTGAAATGTTTTTAGTTGCTTTTCCTCCTGTGCCGTAATCTTAGCCTGGTACCTCTGAATCATCAGCCCACATCTCAGATTTGTTCAGCAATTCAAATAAGTCTTTTCCACAGCAGAGGTTTTGAAACATCATATGAGGAAAAGCACAGGTGTAACTGATCAGGTTATTAAATGACTGCATTTGATTTAGTTGAAATGTTTCCAGGGCCCTGGTATTGTGCATGCTGGCTCACTTACTTGGACACTTGATGGAATTGAGCCACCGTCAACAAAATTTGTTTCCCCTATCCGTTCCCTGCTATGACAAGTCAGAATGTCTGTCATGAAAAGGTCTTTTGTTCCCATTGACGGTTATTTTTCCCTGGTGGAGAAAACAGTTGATCAATCACAGTGTTTTTTTGGTGGCATTAGACGAGGGGCGTCATCTTTTCACCTCGCCAGCTAGCTTCAGTGTTTCCCACAGAAGTGACTGTCGATGCCAGCAAAGTCGCCCAAAAAATACACCCCGCATTTTGGTAAATTTCGCCCCTGGTTTCGTTTTCACAACTGCAGGTGGAAACTGTCAAATGCCATTTACAGGAGGGATGAGGTACCAGACAGTATCTCTCACATCTCTCTATATAGTATCTAGTATACAGGCGGAGTAAAGCAAGGGGCAGATTGTCTGCTAGCTTATTGTTCTCTCAGATGGATAAAAAAGATAAATAAAAGCTGAAATACTTGGGCTGCAATGAGTACACATGGGCGACCTGCCCAAGTAATGTCAGCATATGGGAAGCACCGAGCTTTCATACATTCATACATGCTGAATCAATTAATAAATTAACATATATTTTTGATCAATATGAAAACTTCTTCACCGACCACACCCTCAGTGTTGACTGACAGAGCTGGTGAGACGAGCATGTCACTGGATACAGATTGATTAGGGCAAAACTAATACAACAAACCACCTCCCAACAGGAAAGAGCTAACATGAACACATTAGCCTGCTGAATGTTTGAAATCAAATCAAATGTTGGTTCATTCAGCTATGATTATCAAATATTTAACAAAGGGATGAAAACAGCATGTTCATTTTATGCAACAGGCCCCCCTTTTTTTTTTTTTTTTTGCCGCAGACATCTTGAGTTTTCATAGTGGAAAAGCACAAGTGGAACTAATAACATCAGTGATGGCCCCGCTCCATTGTTGTGTCCCAGTTAGCCATGTCTGTGAGTCAGCATGCACCGATCCAGGGCTGACACACCTAAAGACACACAGCCATAAATAACGCTATTTGTTACACCTGTTTTTTGTGTGCGTGTGTGTGTGAAGAAGCATCACGTCGCATAATCCTGTTGTGGTGGATAAACACAATGTTTGCATAATGTCTCTCCGCAGCATGAAATAGGAGTCTGAAAGTTCACGCCATTTTATGACAGCGACAGATTCCTCACAAAAGCGTAAATCTAGCGAGACAAAGAAGACTAATTAGACTCCTCTGAATAGTAATTCAAATCTTTCGCATGATATCAGCTGAGTGAAAAACATGTGCAGCTGTTACACAGCCTGTAGATCTATTCTTCTTTTTTTTCTATTCTTTTTTTTTTTTGTTTTGTTGCCTGGTTTCCACATCTCTGTGCCGAGCTGTGAACTCAGAGAGTCCCTCAGCTCTCACATTGTCTGTTTAGATTGAGTATAGCACTATTTGGCCTTCGCAGCGCGGCCCACACTGCAGCAGGGATTTCCCCCGGCCGAAGTCATCGAGAACTGTTTACCTTCACACTCCAACATGTTGGGTCGGTCCCAGAGCGCAAGGTTAATGGACATAAGTTGCAAGTGCTCGGCTTGTGTGTGTGTGTGTGTGTGTGTGTGTGTGTGTGTGTATACTCTGATGTATACTCAAAAACACAGGCGTGCCGAGGCGTGACGTTAGATTCTTACGCCAAACACTGTACACGTGCACAATAGTACGGCTAAATTTAGATTCACCGTCCGTCTGACTGTTAGTGTGCACTGTTCTTACCCTGCACTGTGAAGATGGTAATAATTCATATGGAACCTTTGGTATGTGAGACAATATGTGGCACAGATGTTGAAGATCTCCTTTCAAACATGAACAAAAACGTCTCTTACAGTGTGAGTGTTTGGCTGTTTGTTTTTTTTCCCTGAGAATGTGTTTTAGTGTAACTCACCGAAATAAATCAATTTTTCGTGATTTACTTTTTTGTTGTCCTTCTGTGTTTAAAGCCCTCCAGTCGGTTTTTCCTTCCTGTGCGCATCACTCGACTTTCTGTCTCGAACAAAAAACAGGTGCGTGGTTAATAGTCATCCGTGGTCCTCACCATCGCAACCAGACTGCTGTTCTAGCAAGATTAACATCACTGCAAGGACCTTACACTGAAATCTTGACACAGCCATGGAAGACGAAGCCCCGTTCATTCCTATGAAAGACGCTTTAAGCCAAAATGGCTCGACTACCTGACGATAAAAACCCCCAGATCCTTCATATTGTGGCGCCTGTAGAGTTTTTGCAATATAGACTTTCGTTGACCGAGACGACAAACTTCTGGTTTAGCACGCGGCTAACTTGAACGGGGCTAAATTGATTTAAATGAGCAGCTCTTCTCGACTTCCAGATTTTGTAATGGCTCAAATCATGACTATCGAGCGAGTCATTTCACTATTGTGTCGCTCCAAAAAATGGATCCACTGTTTTACAGACGCTTCTTTCACAGTGGATTCTTATGAGAAGATTCATACAATCAATCTGTACATGATTTCAGCTTCTTATACACCAACATGAATGTGTCCTTGCTCTGTGCTGGTTACTTTGTGCTGACTGTGGTTATTATGAGATATCATTTTGCACTTATACTTTTTAAACTTCTTAAAGATTGCTCTCAAGAACAAGCAGAAACTGCGCATGACTTGGTGGAGGTTCTGGGTCTTCTAAAAGACAATTAAATGGGACACAAACTCGCTTCTGTCAACCTTGAAAATGGGAACTTTAGCACATACATATGCTTTTTAAAAAACCCCATGAAATGGCTAATTGAGTGCTCTTTGCCTTGGCATAGTTAGGTGTTTCTTGTGAAAACAGGCAGTCAATAACGTGTAAAGTACGTTACGCCTCACATCACCCCGACCCCCCCTAACTGCTGAGATGATGATGCTGACTCTCCCCCGGACAGTCAGCTCCCACTTAACAGGCCGGACCGGGCCAGAACAATACAGCCTCAGAGAGGACAAAGGCCAATTTGAGAAACGGAGTACAGTACCAAGGTGGCTTGCCAGGTTTGGCTCCTGGCAACCCAGGCTGAGTCAGCAAGGACCGCTTATCGAGCTAATGGCAGCTAACTACATTAAGCAGCAGTTGGCGCTTACCTTAACAACAAAACTACCAGTTTCTGTACCAGGAGCTCCAAAAAAACACCTCGGTAATGCAACTGTCCTCTTGTCATTGTTCTCGGAGGCCATTTACGGCCCCGTACTGGAGGTGTTCATTAAGAAGCTGCTGGTTACCAGTATATTTGTGAGCTGTTACGTTAGCAACAAGTAGAGCGATCCATCCAAAGTTGTTCAAGGCAGAGCAGCCTGAGGGCCGCAGAGGGAGAACCAGCAAATATTCTCTCCATAAAACATGACCCAGTTTCACCCAAATCACTGAACAAAAGTTACAAAAGTGGGTTATCGAACAAATTGTAAGGCTTCTTCTTCTTCTTCTTCTTCTTCTTATACATCCATGGCAGCATCACGAAATAAAGAAACAAAAATGTGATAAATACCCCTCAGTGCCTGATGAGTCATCAACATTTTTAATGGGTTTCCAGGAAGTTACAACCTCTAATTTACCCTTAGAACACCTTCAGAATGACTTTTTGCCACTGTTGAGCCTGATAACGGCGTACATGTGAGATATGGAGCAAGACGTATGTGAAACAAACACTTAAACAGTGATTTTGGCTTTATGGGGATACCAGTGTGTGAATGCTTTTGCAGCAGGGCTCATCATAAAGGTCTGCAGTTGCACTTTCACGTCTAGCTCTGGCCCACATGGTGCATTAAACGGATGGATTGGGATGGACTCGTAGCTCGTGACTACTTTGAGAGGAGTCAGTGGCAGTGAGTCCGGTTGGTTCACGTCTGGCTTCAAGTTTGAATGAGTGTGAATGCCTCCTCGTTGACCATTTGGTTTTAGTAAGCGCCCTGCGTTGGTGGATGTCCAACCCTTTGGTGAGTCCCATGGGGGGGTGATGCAGCCGTGTGAGTAATGGGAATGAACGTGGAAAGATTCCCGTAGTTAGTCAGCAATCACTGACCAAAAAAAAGAGAGTGTGTTGTTCTCTGCAGGGATGCTGAGCTCGCCTACGCCCACCAATGAAATGTGAAGCGTATTACCATGGCAGATACACACAGACATACACACATGACTGGTGAAAAAATAAGCAGTCCTGCAAGTTCCCACAGACACAACACTCGGCAATACATTACTCACAGTCGTGTCTCTGCAAACTTCTTTTGTTCTTTGGGGTCTTTTTCTTTCATTCTGTCTGACTCTTTTCAGGTTGAGGCCACATGTGCTTCGGCAGAGCTTTGAACCTGTGTAAGATTAAGCGTGTCTGTCTGGCTGGGTTCATCTGAAAGCAGGGCATGGAGCTGCCGGGGCACTGCGCTCTCTCTGCCCTTTAGTCAAAAGCTGCTTTTTTTTCCCCATCCAAAATGTTTATGCAAATGAATGGAGTTTCGGTTTTCCTACACAATGAACAATTTATGCAACTCTTGCGTTGAAATGTCACTGCGATGGTAGTTGCATGGATGCACAGCGGTGGATATTTCTCACATCATCTCAGATATCCACAGAGTACTTCATAGCACTGATCGTAGTGTTTATAAGGGCGCTGTTGTGTGATTACAAAGCCTCCAGACATGATGAAATGTGACTAAAACCATCTGCCACAACATCAAAATCCCAATTAGTCCATGACTAATCAATGCTGAGAGGCTTTCTGCTTTAATTATGGGAGTGTTCTCAGTTTTTCAGAGATGCCGATTTATGTATGTCAACAGATATGAAGGAAACAGACCTAATTTGTGGTACATTGCTTGGAACACATCAAGACATTTGCCTGACTTTGGTGTTATTGTTTCCTGTTGATCTCAGTCTGTGTCTCTTCTGTAAGTCCCCTGTCCTCTCACCAGGTTGCCAGGTTGGCGCGAACACAACCGAGAAATATAGTTAATTCCAAGCTCCTCTTTTTAATTCTTTCCAGGTGGTGAAAGAAAGGCCTGTGGTGGTGAACCTCTCATAGTTTTAGATTGAATAAACAATAAACATTGCGCAGAAATAAATAAACTGTAATAAAAGACGCTACGGAGGAAGTTGTGCCGCTTGTTATTGGTTTTATTTCCAATTCAAAGCGGGGGGAAACTGCTCCGCGATCAAAGGCGATAGCAAAGAAAACAAAAATACTGACTTCACAAAATTACCTCAGAAATGCCCCAATTTTCCAAGACCACAGATTGACAATTTATGAAGTATATTTACAAAGATCCGTTCTCTCTCTCTCTTTCTTCCTCTCTTGTTTGTAGGTGGCATTTGCTTTGGCACAAGCGCTGACTGACACATGATGCAACCGACGGTAAGAACAACAAACACCTGGTTTATCCTCTCTGAGTTTGCACAAAGAGACGGTCCGGCAGACGGGCCCATTCTATAGAAATGCTTGGCATGTGTTTTCTATATATTGCACGCATTTTCCAGTTGTAAAACTTCCCCGGTGTTTGATACAAAACCGTCCTGCACGAGTTAAAGAAATTGCATCTTTTGTCTACCTCTCCCACATGTTAACGCCCGTCCCTGACCACAGCCAATAGGGGATAATGCATGGTTGACACTATGCCCCTCCCTGCAAGATGTAAATCTTGTTTTTCTCTGCTGACCACCACGCTCCCAGGAAAAGACAACAGTCTTCCAAATGACACGGTAGTAGACTTCCGATTACAGCCCTGTCACTTACTCTACCGACGTGTAAACACATGAGGGAGAGACAGACGGTCAGGCAGAGAGAGAGAAAGAGAGAGAGACAGATGTGCTCGGGCGCGTGGGCTTTTCTTTTTGTTTGCCTCCAGATGTCAGACCTTCGGTTAGAGGGGCAAACCTAAAAGGATGCCTATTGTTAAACTGTCTCACTGCACAAGGCTTTTTGGCTTTCTGAGGGCTGAGTGAACATGAGACAATAAACATAACTCATTTCATCATTGAGACGTCATTACAGTGTCTCTACATTTCCCTTCCGTCTTCTTGATCCTTCTGTCATCTTACGAGCAGCAGCAGCAGCAGCAGCATCGAGTGTCACTCTGTCCCATACTTTCTTTGTCATTTCTACTGCGGCACATCCTGTTTAAAAGGAGCTTCAAACTATACGTTTCTAAATCATGGCAATCCGAATCATTATTACAATAGTTTCAGCCCCTCCACAGAGTCTTTGTGATCCTGTGGCCTGTGAGAAGACAGTCCCGGCGTTGGCTTCGTCTTGGCCTACAGACCAAAAGTGTGATAATTTTAGACTCAAGTCTCTCACATGGTCTGGAGCAAGGACGGCATTTTGGAAATAAACTTGGAATTTAGCTTAATTGCAGTTTACAGATTTAGGAGGGGCAGCGTTCTCTTCTTTATTTTCTTGCATAAATAGAGAGTGACTGGAGGCCAAAGACATGAGGTTTCGAAGCCACAAAAAGAGGTTAAAGAACGTCAGAGGCAGTGAGGACGCTTTAAAGCCTGCATGGCTCCTCAGCTCTCCCCGAGGCTCAGCCGCGCTCTGTCCCTAATGTGAGATCCTTCTCCCCTCTCACCAAATCCATCAGATTTATTATATCGCCCAGGCCATTAGGTCTCCGCTGTAAAACCAGACCGTTAGTTTTTAACTGCTTCACACACAGCCAAGTTAGAATGTCAGCTTTTCTTTTTTTTTTTTTTCGGATGCTAATTTTTGTTGTAGGAGGAGGTTTCAGCTGGATCTCTTAACAGCAAATTATTCGCCCTCTGAGGTTCTTAATCTGTGACAGCTTCTCTGCACACACACACTCACCGTTTGGGTCCAGATATTTCCCATGACCTCATTACCATTAGGGGTAATTGCTCTCCGTCAAGTCTTTCTTCATATTTTTATCTAATCTTTTCCATTTTTACAGAAAACTGATTCCCGCACTTGATTGTTTTTTTTTCCTGTTTGCTCATATCTGTGTGGTGAAACAATCATAAACATAAATAACGTTGATGTCGAGCGGTGTGACAGCAGAGTGTGATTTATAGCTAATAAAACACAATATAATGGAATTATCGGTGGGATTTAGCGAACTGGCGGAGAGAGGAGATGTAATGGATGCGTTTCAGGTGGGCTGCCGCGGGACGGGACATAAACTGTGGACCAGAACTGCAGATTAAGAGTCTCCTCGCTGCTTCTCTTGCTGCGTGGTCTCTTGGTGTGAATGAATGAGTATCTCAGCCTCCCTCATGGTCAAGGTTGCTGCGCTGACAGAGGTTAAATCAAGATAAATCTAATATTAAAATACACTGTGCACTGAGCACTCCAAAAAAACATTTGGACCCTTGTATTTTATATTCAATGTGTAAAACATTTCCTACATTAAAATGTCCAAAATACGACCGGACGTTTGAGATACATTTGTTGAGTTGTGCATGTGCATATCTGTATTTTGTTCAAGGTAGTGGTGCGTTTCGTTTAGCTTCATGTCGCTTGTTGCTGTGACTTCCAAGGAAACACTGTGTGATGTGTCAGGGAGGAAGGAAGTCTGCAAATGTGACCGAACCGAACACGGATAAAACTTGAGACTACCTTGTGATGTCATCGAACTATATCTTCGTTTCTTTATCTTCCTTGATGGACAACCCTGCGGCGGAACTTGCACACAGCGTTAAAATGCCAACACTCTGACACATGCATGTGCACGCTCGCATGTATGCACATGTGCACAAGGCGCGATGCATGTTGGAAGGATTGCCTCGTGCAGCAAAGATAAAAGAGCTATACTGGAGACAAATGATGAGAAATATGGCCTCTTCTGGAAAGTATTCGGACCAAACTGCCGTATGTCCACATTAGCTGGAGGCCATCGCTGCCCCAAAACCTGGAAACATACACACTTCAAAGAGGGGGGGAGATCAAACTCAAGAAAACAAGACCTCTACATGGGGCATACATCACGGGAGAAAAGGGTCTGTTTGACGGGTATGTCGATGATGAAGAGGCTCGCTGGGAAGAATAAGTAAGATTCAAGGAATGAGACCACAAGTCCTGAGATAGGATGAACATGTAAGCTTTTGAATAGTCCCAAAGGATAAGCGTAAGACAGTGTGTGATTTGGGGCTGAGTGATTCAGGGAGGAAATGGTGAGTGGCTGGGGCCTATGGAAAAATGTGTTTAGTAGAAAAACAGGAAGAAAAGGGAGGAAGGATGGAAAGAATGAATAGTCATGAAATCATTCATTTCACCGATGGCAACTTCAGGTCAGCTGATAATGTGGGTGTCGAAGTTCATGGTGGGATTAGTCGATTTCTATGAAAGATTTGAGCATAAATCAGCTGAGGGGTGTTATTACAGTTATATTATTGTATATGTGCAGGTGTGAATGAGTCATTATAGCCGTTCTCTTAAGGACAAGTTGTTCTTTGTAAGTGTCGATGTTTGCTCACAGTTATTAATTGTCACAATCCTTTAACACCTGATACAGATTTATGCGTCATTTAATTTATCCGCTGTGCTCAAACTCAGATTAGGCTGAAACAGTAAAGGGAGAGGCAGATAACACAGCTGTTTTTCCTGGTAACAACATTTATGTTTAAGTGATTTACAATGGATAAGTTTCACTGTCAGTGTCAGAAGTAACAGCCTGAGTCAGTGGCCTGGTGATGGATGTGCTTCCACATGTTGTCCTGAGCCTTAAGTCATTGTTGACCCCGAACTTTCTCCTTCACCTGACTTGACTTTCCTAACCTTGACAAGGTTGCCTTGTATTTCTGTAAGAAAACAAGCAGAGTAAGAGTGTAAGAGGGCTAGTTTACCATGTTTACCATATAGGTTCAGCATATTAGCATGCTAGCATTTCTTGAGTTAGCGCTAAACTCAAAGTGCAGCTGAGGCTCATTTGTTTTGTGGCTAGTTGGTCACTTTTGCAAAGATCCTTCAAATGCAGTTATCACACACTTGTGCTACATATATGATGTCATGGAGACATCACATTTTACAGTTAAACAATAAACTTTAATGTCAGAAATGACATCAGTTCACTGAAACAGTAAACTTCAATGGAAATGTAATAATTGTATATTAGGCTATAACAACAGTTTATATCAGCTCATATCTGGCAACATTTATGCAGATTCTGTTAATCTCTATATCTGTGATAGGTGTCAACTGATATAAAGTTTGATTTAGTTTATCAGCAAAGTTATATCTTTCTCCTGTGGGAAGAACAAATGTCTGTACCAAAGTTCAGGGCTACTTACTGAGATATTTAACTCAAACCTGTGATGGCTCGGGTAAACAGAAGACTGTAGCATTGATCCTCTGTGGACCAAGCATGTCAACCTATCTTCAAAGTGTTTGGTTGTTGACGGTGGACTAATCAATTGAGACTCCCATCCACCGGAGCCTCGCTGCTACTGTGTAAAGCCTCAAAAGCACGTCATGAATGCGAGGACTGGTTGACAAAATTGCAACACTGCAACAATATTGCAATTTTATTTTATTTTTTTTACAGATAATACTATCTGTAAAAAAATACTAATACAGAAACACTAATACATATGCAACAGATTAGCCAATATATTGAGTTGTGTTTGTTTGACACACGTTTGATCTTTTTTCTTCACTATCTCTAACCCTTACCTGTGCTCATTTCTGACACCTGAACCTGCAGTCTAAATGTCTGTCAGTCCAGCATCTCATCTCTAAAGTGTGTAATGTTTCCCACCCAGAGGAGGCCCTCTTTTTTGTTAGTGGAGTCTGTTTAACCTGTCAGTGAGAGCGGGTGGAGAACACCTCGCAGAGGGATCAGTGTGAGCCACTTTTGATACTGTGTTTGTTCGTCCTGTGTGCTCCTTGAGTGCATGCTGGGTGATTGACAGGCGAGAGTGATTGTAAGGAGGGGGTGGGTCAGGAGGAGTGCAAACCTGAGGGGGTAGGACCCAGTTTCATGACTGGACACGCAGGCTGACACTTCGGTCTAATGTTTGCTGGTGACAGACGAGTGGTTTATTGGTGCAGGAAGGGCGTGGATCTCTGACTCAGCTCACACAGTGGAGCACATAAGAATTTGTGACTAATCTATCAGTTACACTTGCAATTTCACAGACATCGAACTCATCGTATCTATTTCACCATCAAACATATCGGGGATATTATTTGATATCCCCTAATATTCAAGATGTCAGCTGGCTAATCGAGTTTGTGGAAATTATGTTGGAAATCTTGAAATAATTATTGTTGCTTTAACACTTTGATTCACTTGAAACTCAGTATTGTCAAAGCATGAATGTTGCCATATCTCTGCAGTCTCCAGTGGAGCGTGCTAGATAAAAGTGTAGCTGTCTTTAAAAGCATCTGTTATATAAATATCCTATGTTCCCTTTGCTGATAGTGGTTTGCCATGCATCTTTAAGGATCTGATAATCTGCTGACAGTAGCAGGTTCCAACAGAGCGCAGGCATCCCATCCGTCCCACCAGGGTCTCCCCAAGCCCCGTTCAGGTACAAAACAGACAAGAGCGTTCTTGCTTCCTGCCTGAGATCCTGCAAAAATGTAGGAAAAAAAAGCACATAAATAAGATTACGGATGTCACGGGTGAGTTCTTTTCAAGCTGTGTGAATGCAAGAATTTGAGTTATTTCAACTTTATTGACACAAAGCCAGTGTTTTTCTATACAACCCTGAAATACAGCTTTATGAGCTTATTATTCTGCCATATGTGGACGTAAATCCAGTGTTTTGGTTGTGTTTACCTTCGCTTTGTAGGCCATGTATGTTTTAAAAGTACGGCAAGCCCATGTTTTAAACCCCGTCGTAGGTTAATTGAGGAGTGTGTATCCCAGAGATGACCCCTCTGGCTCTGCCCTCTCCCTCAACCTCACCCTCACCAAATTCCCCAACAATTTTCAAAATCCTTCCCCTGCATTACTCCAAGCGGGAGGTTAACTCATGCATAGTTTAACACCAAGGGTTAAGCTTTAGCTATAAACTTAAACAGGTAAATTATACGTCTCCAAAATTACAGCCTTTATGCCGCTTTGATTTTATGAACTGCAAGATGACCACAGTGAGTAATACAACAATGAGAGCTGCGTGCTCGTGAGCTTAATGTAGCTCCGTATTCAAACTCTATAGCGTTAGAAGGGGGAATAATGACTACCTACTGAGTCATATGTTAGTGACTTGCTGTCATTTTGTTTAGATATTTGAATGACTGTCATGTCGCCCGTGCTTTCTAAAGCCCTCATGGTGAGTCACTCAAAGTCAGTGTGATTCCCTGGAAGACAGTAACTTTAAAACCTACTGTAGTACATTTATATTTACTTTGGCAGGTCAGGTATATCAGCATCCGCCCAAGGATATGTGGCAAACCATTTTAGCATTTTATACTTTTATTTTTTTATTTTTTATCAGTCTGTGCGAACGACGCCATCCATGAACAACCTGCCATCACTCTTCCCCTAAGGTCTCCTGTCAATCACACTTGCTCTGCAGAGAAACAGACTCTCCCTGGTATTAGGTTCCTCCTGTAAATGCACTGATTGTGATGATAAGTGGTAGGTGGAGTGGACGGCTGCCAAGCCAGATTTTACAGCGTTTAATAAGAATTGAGAATAACTCAACCCGACCTGGACCCAGGGCTCTGGTGCTGCGTGCCACCTTGCCGGGCGAGTTTTCTCTCTCCCGTCTTCTCTCAAAACAAATCATGCTGCCCTCTGAAAAATCAAGAAACGTTAGTAGCTGTCTGTGTCTGTTGTTTATCCAAGCTCTGTGTTTGTGGAGGGGCGGCCCAGCGGCATCCCATCCTGTGGACACCCAGCCTGTCTGCTGTGCTCAGCTCAGAGACGCTCTCAAGAGGTACTGTGGATTCACCTCAACGGGGAAACTGCAGCTTAAAATGTGCCTTTTTACAACACTTTTTTTCTTCTTTTTTTGCTGTCACTCAACTCCTAAAATGACCGAATATCAATGGTATCAGTCCCAAGCTAGGTCTTGTTGAGGTATCTCTCTTTCATACAGATTCTGACTCCCAGTCACTCCATATTGCTTCCAGGGAGAAGTGAGATCATCACCACTTTCTGCACATATTCAGAGACATACATGTGGACACACACCGATACAGTAAACACACACACACACACACACACACACACACACACACTAAGAACCACAGTCATTCACTTTGGCTCACTCCACTGTCCTCACCTCCAACACTGTATAAATGAAAGAGTAATGTGTTACAGCCGAGGCCCACGATCTGTCAAACAACGCGTCCACATGTCATGTCTCTCTCTCTCTCAGCCTTCTTTAAAATTTCCCCCTCAAGCGCTGTGATGACACTACATCATTCAAACCACAAGAAAATAGATGGACACTTTTTTTATGAGAAGAAAAACCATGGAAAACAAAACAAAGATGACAAATCTATGAAATATAATCCGCTAAGGCTGGTTGGAGTTGTAGATCCCTAAGACGGCTCATTGGACAGTTAAACACGGCGTAGAAAATAATGATGCAATCGTTGATTCCTCTCCTGGCGTTCTCGTTCAGTCAGTCGCTCGTTCTTGGTTAGCAGGCTTTAGCTGTTAGCTGTTAGCTGTTGTGTCGTCTAAAAGTACACATAATCATGAAGTTGCAGTTATGTATTTCCCTTGAACTACAGAGTTATGTTGACCATTAGCACGATCATTTTAGAACAAGGAGCTGAGAACTGTGCATTACATGTTTCATCGCTAAGTGACGTTGTACCGGAAGCGCGACTGAATGAACGAACAACATGAACAGTTCTTCCTGCTGAACTGACCGACAGGAACTAAATCTCAACATCGAACGATGAAATCCACCTCTAATTCCTGTCATAAGCCTACGTAAGTAAATCTTGTTCTCTCATGTGGTGTTTAAATCCAGGGTGGATGGGCCAAAGGAGCTCCCTTGCTTGGCTCTTGCTTACCACAGTTCCCCGCCTCTTCATTCCACCCTTTTACTCCCTTCACTTCACCTATGTTATGCACGAGCCACAAAAACAATCAGAATCTGATAATGAATAGGACGACGTGCTGTCATTCTTATGAGCGGTGATTATATAAGCAAGTTCTGAACTGACCTGAACATAACAGACAGAGTAGTTACAGGCTGAAGATTGGCTTAATCGGCTCTAGAGACGGGTATTGTTCGATTTTATCGCCGCTGATGCTGCTTATTGATAATGATACTTTTATATCAATACTCACTGAATTCAACAAAAATGAATTCAGCAGTTCTTTGGTTATGAAAGCTGTGGTCTAGATACAGTTGAAAATAATAACAACGTTACCAAATGCAAAATTAGTTTGGTTGTCAGGACAGCTCACACTAAGTTCAAACTCAGGCTACCTAGCAATTAGGTAGACCAACTGGAGTCCACTGTAGTGAAGGGTTGTAAATCTTTCACAATAAACTTGGCACCGGCTCTGTGACATCCTGCTGCTTCTCCTGTGTCATTTCACCTCATCCAGTGATGAGGTTGGACCTGAGTGTCTGACTTCTGCTGTCGGCTGACGAGGCCGTGGCTGCTGACTAACGTTGTCTATGGGTTTCATTAGAAACATACATTAGAAAAAGCTTAAAACCAATGCTGTTCCCTGAGTTAATGACTACAGACTTATTTTTATGTTACCTTGACTTGACGAGGTCAGTCAGTCTCATCTTTAGTTTGGCCCCCCCGTCAGAGCTGGGAGGCTACACTGAGGACGTAACGTTAGCCTTGCTGAAACAGTCAACACTGCTTTAGATTTTTTGAATGTGTTGTTTGTGTGTTGTGAGGTTACTGGTGTTACTACCGGTTTACATACATGTCATTTAAATGCTTTTTTATTAAAGTTAGCAATTAAGCCGACACCTCTGAGCCATGAGCCACGACTGCAGAGCACCACGAGTAAAAGTAACATTACACAACATTAAACGTAAACCGCACCGTTTGTCCAGGCAATTATCAGTAGTTCAGTACAGACCGATCAGGAACTTTTACCAATTTTGAACCGTCCGCGAGCCGAACGTTGTGGCTGTATGAACAGTTATACATTAATTTGCTTTAAATGGTGATATGTTTAATTACTGATGTACCAACCGAAGTGAGGGAAAAAAGAGAGAGAGAGAAATGTCGTCTTTGAACTGAACCGAACTGTATGGCATTATTTGAAATCTGCAAAATGATTCAAGATTTCCACTTCTAGGTGTCTGTCATGTCAGGGGATTCTCAATGTCATTAGGATGCATCAACAAATGTTTACACCAAATAACCCTTTATGACAATATGTCCAATCTTGTCTCATACTGCTGACAGGAAAAGTTAATGAATCACCAGTATCTGTAGGATTCATTTTCTGGGGGACATGAATGTCGGAACAAAATATCATTGAAATTCATCTGTTAGCTGAGATGTTTCAATGTGGGAAAATGTGTTGGAGCGACAGACGGACGCTTTTTGAGGCCAAAGCTTTATTTTATTCAACAAAGATCAAATGGGCTTCAGCACTTTCTCAATTTAATTCATTCAGGGGAACAAAACTGATGTTAAAATCATTCTCAAGTCTGCTGTAATACATATTGATTTTATTATCTGTGATTCATTGCTCGGTGCTACTTTAGCAACTGTTGCCAACAAGTCCCACAAAAACCAGAAGGCAGGTGCTTCACACAAATGAGTCAACATTCAGTCTTTTCCTGTATTCTCTGTTGTGTTTTCAATGTCCACAGTACGGTGCCTTGAACTTAGCACCGTTATATAACCCCAGATGCTTCTCTGGCGCCTCTGCTCATCTGTAACATGTTCATGGGTCCAGCCGGCATACACACCAGAGCACGCCGGCGGGCCTTTGATCTCCCTCCCCTGGGCCTCCTCGAAAGGGCGAGCGTCCTCAAGCTTGTACAGCCTGGATGCATCCAGCTGGACCTCCTCCATCTCTGATGGGAGAATGGAACACTATTGATCAAACTCACCGCCTCCACGCAAACATCACGTCACCGCAGGGACACACAGTGGCACTTGTGTGGCCTCCTCAGGTGGAGCTGCAGCCGCCCATCCTCGTGCACTGCAGATCCAGGTACTGTCTCCCTCTGTAGGCCCCCCCCAGTCCTGAGGAATGCCAGCGGCTGCCAACTCCAGACAGCCTTTCACATTTCGACTCCCAGTAATTCACTCCAAAGGCAGAAGAGCCCATTATATCTCTGCCATATGTTACACTGAGGGAAGCGCATCAACTGCACGCTCAGAAGTTTAACTAGGGTGTTATTAGGATTTGGGTAGTTGCCTCAGGCAACCTTAAAGATAATACATTTGTGAGATGCATTTGGCTTGTTGACAGATGTTTAGATAAAATACCTTCCAAGTGGTTTATAGAAAGCTAGGTGTTTTATATGGAGCCAGTCAGTGCATGTGGCACTGTGAAAAACTCAGTCATGCATTAAATTATCATGTGTGTGTAGATACATCTATGTCTTTTTATGTGTGTTTGCACATAATTTTTTATACATATGATCTCATATGTGCATATTTGCTCACACATTATACTGTGTGTATGTGGTCCGGGGGTAAAGGACAGTAAAATACGGTGTTGGCTTTACTGTGTGCTGCTCTTGTTGTGAGTCTCAGTGACAGGAGGTTGGCTTGACTCTCTTGTTTTGGATAATTGTACGCTACCGAGGTCTGTGGTCCCCATCTCTGTCTCCCTGTGGCCTCGGCTGCAGGAGCCATATTTAGGTTGCATGTCCTCCTCATCCTATCCTGTCTCATCCCCATCCTGCCCGACACACCCCCACAACGCAGCAGGGGGGTGGATTAAAAAGGGCCAGCAAGTGGTCCAGGTACCAGCTATAGGTGCCTTGGGAAACCATACCAGGCTACTGCAAGACTTGTTGTGCTCACAATCTTTGTTTTGGACCCGTTTTGTGGACATGAAGTTACATGGTTTGGTTGCATAAATGTTTTTTAGGGAATTTATGCAACCAAAAATATTTTAAACCATGCTGTAGCTGTACTAGTGTTTTTTTTTTTGTTTTTGCAGGTTGTGCCCTACTTTTCTGGGTTATTACAGGGCAAAGCAGTGTGTTTATGAAATGAGAGTGGGTTGGACTGCAACCGGTGCAACTTGAGTGCTGGTTGGAGTTGTAGATCCATAAGAGGGCTTATTAGACAGTTAAACACGGCGTAGAAACTAATGATACATTGGACGGCACAATTTTGTCAGATAGTAAAAGTAGTAAAAACACTGGACTTGATGCGCCCATTGGCTCAGTTGGTGGAGCGGACTGGCTACATGCAGAGGCCTTAACCTGCTGCAGCGGCCACGGGTTTGCATCCCGACCTGCGGCACTTTGCTGTGTTTCAACCCCCCCGTCACTGTTTCCCGTCATCTCTGAGCTGTCCTATCGATAAAAGTCAAAAAATAATAAAACACTG
>JARJLU010014688.1:0-18468 GCA_030272975.1 Sparidentex hasta
TGTAGAACATTTGCTGAATGAACAAGAAGGTCCAAATAATGCAGAATGAGTCAGAGACAGAGTTTCACAGAGTTTATAAAGTGTCTCCAACTCAACAACTCACTAAACTGACACATTTGTTAAGGGAGTCTGGGGACTTTCTCCACGGGGACAAAGAAGTCGCCTATATTGTTCCTGTTTAGTGTCTTTGTAACATGTGACATGTTCAGATCAATAACATGTTTCTTCTTTCATAAATGGAGTGTAAATGGTGAAATCAGTGTAAACAGTGTGTTCAAACAGCTGATCAATGTTGGCAGGTAAGACTTTAGCACTTTAGACACAGAAGCAGACAGGCTGGTACAGACATGCTGCCACAAACTGACACTTTTTACAAGGAGACAAACAACTTCAGCTGAAACATTTAATGCTGAATTTACAACAAGGACACAATGAGTCAGAATCTGTCAGAGACACAGTTTCACTACGTTAAAAAGTTTGTTTTAACTCAACAACTCTTAAAATCACCACATTTGTTAATGGAGTCTGGTGATGTGTGTGGTATCGAGTTTGATTTTGATCGAGAGAGACCAAACTTCTTTTCTTCTTCTTCTTCTTCTTCTTCTTCTTCTTCTTCTTCTTCTCCTTCTCCTCCTCCTCACAGAGTCAACATCACATGACTTCTCCTCTGCACTCGGTCTGATCCCTGCAGGGTTTGTTCAGTGTCCCTGTCAGAGTCCTGGTTCCTCCCAGCAGACACAGAGTTAACAGGAAACATGAGCTCACAGTCACAGCCCTTCTGTTTTTCTCTGTTTTGTTCTGAACTGGTTCTCAGGCTGCTGCTGCTGCTGCAGGATGTGAGAGAACCACAACACTGAACACATTAAACTGAAGATCACAACCAGATCTGAGCAGGAACAAGTTCGAAGGTAAGGCTTAAAAACAACTCTTATAAATATCCTGCACTTGTTCTGTACTCTGATCACTTTGGATTTATATTAGCTCTTAATTCAGTTAATCCCTGGAACCGCTCAGACTAACTGAGGATTAACTGACCTGACTGAGCTTCAGATCAGAGACGAGCTGGAAGAAGGTTTTTAGTTTTGAACCTCTGACGGCTCGTCGCCCCTCCTGGAATTTATTTCATGTGCTTCTTCTCAAACCAAACCACCAGTGACTGTACCAGTGAGTGACAGCTGGGTTTATCTTCTTCCTGTTGTCCAGAAACATCACGTGCATGTCCACGAGCCACACTGTCGTTCCTTTATCACCCTGAACACACACACACACTTTGTCCTGCTGCCACAAATACTCACAAGAGCACCGACTGTGGATTAATCCGCCGCTGAAAATAGTCTGTACTTCATCTGAGTCTCTGTGTGACTTCTCCTCTCTACACCTGAACTTTCTCCTCCTCTCAGCTTCACAACAGCCTCGTTACTTTAGTTTGATGCATCTGAGGTGAATTCTGGATTCTTGTTATTTCCCAACATCAGCAGACTGATGTGGACCAATCAGACGCAGCGAGACGAGACAAAGACGTAAAAGCCGTAAGAAGCCGTAAACAGACAGAGAGGGAGGCTGGAATGTGGAGAAAAGGCGTGTTAGTGTCTCGTATCTGCAGAGAGTTTCTGATTTTCTCTCTTTGTTGCTGCTCGGGACGCTTTACCAACCCAACATGTGTCTATTTGACGTCCTGGGAATGAGACTCAACAATCAACTGTATTTGTGGTGCGTTCAGGAACAGCTGGGACAAATCCTACTGATTCTACCTTTAACTTTAATAGTCTTTGAATTTTATTAATATGACGTGAGCATCAGTTAGCTTTGAGCACAAATGTCCTTCAGAGGGAGACTTTTTACTCTGATACTCTGAGTCCATGTCAGAGCCTGAACTCTGTTACTGTGCTGGAAGAAACAAGCTGGATCAGAACTTCTACTGTCACCAGAGTCTGTTTGTACATCAGTACCTGAACGTCTCCTGGAGGATGTTTGGACTGTTGGCTCCTCTGAGGGAGTCAGACAGGAAGTGAGTGAACAGGACAAAACAAAACTTTAATACATTTTCTCCCTGGAAGTCAGCTAACATCTCACCTCCTGACGGCAGAATCGACATGTTGTGTGTTTGAAGACTTGCTTCATTAAGAAGCAATGAGACAAAGACAGGAAGTCAGACAGCACTGAGGCATCACGCTGTCGGGAGGTTGGCTGCATGTTTCTCACAGCCAGTGTCGGGTTTCTGATGTGTTTTGCAGATTGTCAGAAGACGCTGGGCAGCAGACAGACAGACAGACATGGCTCTGTTCTTCTCCGGAGCTGTTACAAGTACGTCACCATCAACACACTCAACACAGTAACACACTCAACACAGTAACACACTCAACACAGTAACACACTCAACACAGTAACACAGCTGCAGCGTTCAGGCACACGTCTTTGTTTTTATGGCTTCATTATCAAGCGTTCGATGGAGTTGCTGGATGTAAAGTGTCCAGATGAAATGAGCAAAGAATAAAACTGAAGAAGAGACGATGATCTGAGGCACAATTCTCTTAAAGGAAGTTAAATAACTGAATAAAGAAGGAATATTGTTAAACTGATGACCTGAGAGGCCGTAACTGTTCGAAAAATATGAAAAGAAATTTAGTCTCAAGTGTTTCTCAGGTGTGATTTTTCTATAAAGGCTAGAGACAGAAACATGAACGATATCAGACGAATGATAGCAACATTTAGTGTGAAGTTTTTAATAATCTGAAGTCAAACTCAAGAATAAGACTCAGAATGTTTCCATTTTAAATTCCCTCGGCACTGGAAGACATTCAGACGCAGCTGAAAGCTGGAAAAGCGACTTTACAAGACTCGACACATATGAAGGACTTAAAGATCCACCAGCGTCACGCCTTCGTTCGTGACTCTGCTGCTGTCGAGTTTTTATGACACAGAGCTCCCTGTGTGTCCGGCACATTCCTGCAGAGGAAACATCAGCATCACGTCATCAAGAGCAAATTTACTCAAGTGGCTCCCAGGAATCTCCTCCTGCACCTCACAGAGATAAAAGTCAGGATGTCTTTGTTAGGAAGTCTGTGTGTGTGTGTGTGTGTGTGTGTGTGTGTGTGTGTGTGTGTCTAACTCACTCTGTCATCTGTTCAGGTTCGCCGATCAAACGTCGGCTGCGGGGATACGACTCCTGTCACAGGTACGAACTCTGGTGTGTTTTCATACCAACAACAAATATCCTGTCCAGGTTTAAAGGTCCAGTCTGTAGGATTTAGTTTTGGGGGGAGGAGTCGACTGTAACTGTGATTTTAAAGTCTGGAGGCCTTTACACAGCGGGGATGTAATGATAAGTCACTTTAACACCGTGTGTCCCTCAGCCTCGACCAGTCCGTCCTCTCTCCCGACTCCTCGTACGTCTGTTACTCGTCCGTGGACGGCGGCGACCCGTGCTCCTGCCGCCGCTCGCCGCGTCTCCTCACCAACGGATACTACAGCGTCACCGAGGACAGCTTCACCTGGGATGACGACGGCAACGTGTCGCTGACTCCCTGCAAAACCAGCGTGTCCTACAAGGAGAACCTGGTCAGGTGAGATGCTGGTGGTAAACTTTGTTCTGTAGAGCGTGACGTGACAGAGATTAGAGATTAATCTGTGCACTACATATCACCTTACTGTGGTAAATACTGTAAACAAATCAGATAAAATCAGCTTCCTGAGTGGTGGCATGGCTCGTTTTCTTTTTCCCGGCCGAAGCGATAATATTCACTGTACTTTTGTCTCGTATGCTTCACGTGATCGCCCACATCCTCCTCGCTCTGATGTCAAATACAAAACAAACATGTAGTAAACCACAGAGGTCAGTGTCCATCGACAGCCAACGGTTGCCAAGATACTGTTGTCATAGAGACAAGACACGCGTGTTTCAAACCTCCTTCATGGAACAATCGGAATCTATGAATGAAAGTTTAACTGCTGGACACAAAATGTCTCCTGTGTCACTGAAAGTCCCTCCTCAGTGATTCGTTCTGGCCCCTGATTGGCTCCAAACTAGCTGTGATGTCATAAACCCTGCAGGTGCGTCCAGGTGTTTGAATGTGAAAACAAACTCTGTACAGTGAAGCTCGAACATCACAGTCACACACACACCAACAGGAGTCACACACACACACACACACACACACACAAACACACACACACGCTCCTCTCTTTGTAGCGATGAGGTCATTCTCAGGAGGCCAATCACAGCGAGCCGTTGAACGTGTTGAAGTGCTGTAAATTCCTCACGTCTGACATCTGCTGCCATCAGGAGCCAGAGTGTGATGTCACCTGTCACGGTTGCTAGGAGACCCTCGTGTTATTGAAACCGACATCATCAACACTGGAGGAGCTGAACATGTTTACTGACGTTATTAACTTCTGAGATTCTGTAGATTTATTTATTATTTAAATATTCGACATCTGGAGCCGTCAGACTGAGCAAATCCAGCTGAAACATGAATACAATGAATGATGGAAATTTATTGTTACACTAATGATAGAGGTTGTTTTTTTGTTTTTGGTTTATTATTATTATTGTTTTATTTGAAATGATGATTGAGCAGAGAGGGGAATGACTTCATGAGGGAAATATGGGGGGAAAGTTAATAAAATAGATTTTGAAGAGATTCTGAGGTAAGTTGAGGAAGAAAAGCCCGATTCATAGCCCTGAAGACAGAACCGCGGGCCTGAACTGCCGGATCATTTCCTTCTGGTTCTGCAGGGTTTTCCGGCGCAGGCGGCGTCCTCGCAGCTCTCTGGCTCGCCTGTTCAGCGATGTGACGGAGAGCTGCCAGTCCTGGCTGGATGAGAAAGTCTTCAGAGGCGTGTTCGGGACCGGACAGAACCAAAACCAGAACTGGGACGAAGACCAGGACCAGGACAAGGAAGTGGACTGGACCAGGACCAACAAAGAGGGCCCGGCCCCGCTGGACCTGTCGACCTGGTCCGGATTCACCAGCACCGAGCTGGACGGCAGCCACAGCTTCACTTACGGTTTGCAGCACCTTGTTCCCTCCTGCAGATTCAGATAACGAACTGACTGAATCTGCTGAATGTGACGTTCTGTCGTAAACACGTTGTGTGTTCTGTTCTGCAGAGATGTTAGCATGCTAACCAGTTAGCCCGACCTGTCCTGTCTGTATTTATTTGTCTCTTCCAGACCACACCGAGATCCCGCCCCCTCCAGACAAAGTGGCCCCGCCCCCGAAGCTTCTCATCCAGGAGGAGATTTGTTCTGAGATCTGTCAGTCAAAGGAGCAGTTCACCCAGTCACTGGGCGGCTTCTCTGAGGTCCCGCCCCCCTCGCCCTTCTACACCACCTGCTGCTGCCAGGCCTCACCTGAGCACACAGGTGAGACTCTCCTCCAGCCTGACGGGGTGTTACTGGGACAAAACATCATTTTATAACCAGCATCCTCTTTTCGGCATTTATTGATAAATAAATCTAATAAATTCTGGTTTAAAACACATTAAAAAAAGATGAATGCAGGTAAATTCACAGATGTTTCAGGATATCTGAGATGTTTGATTTATACTTTCACAGCTGCAGTAATGTTGAACCTCCTCCGTGTTGTGTTGTTGTGTTGTTGTGTTTCGATGTCTCTCTGACGTGAGTTTGTGTTTCAGGGTTAACGATGACGGCTCTTCTGCTCTTCATCTTCACCATCTTCATCGTCACGGCTCTGTGCTCAGGGTAACTCTCTCTTCTTTCTGATCGATTCAAACAGATAATCTGAGGAAATACTCGTCGACAAAAATTTTAAAAATGCGAGAATCTTTTGTCTGGGACTCGATTGAACATGTTGTCACTGTTTCCTCCCTGCAGGTGTCTCCTGTGGAGCGCGACTGTTGCATCGACTGCGTTCATGGCGATCACAGCGTTCATGTGTGAGTATCATAAAAGCTTCTCTGTTGATCTGCTGGTGAAGTTTTCTACCTCCACAACTGTTCAAACACTCCTGATCTCTCCGTCTCCTTCAGTCCTGACGAAGTCGGGGCCGCTGGGCGAGTGGAGGAGGGCGAAGACGGAGGTGAGTCTGAGATCAGACTCGTTTCACTTCATTTCTTCGACCGGCAGCGAAGAAAAAACAATAACCTGTTTTTTTTGTTTTTTTTGCTGATTCTGTTTTTCAGGATATCACATCAAGAAACGAGTGAAAAGTGTCTGCAGAACGTTTCCAGTGTTGTGAAATGTGAAAACTGGAGGAGGGACAGAAAACAACAGTCTGCTGGGACTCAGTGGAAATATTTAACATTTCACCAACATGTTTGCATGTAAGTTGCACTTAAAGGACCAAGTTCTCCTCGAGCTCCGGAGAACGTTTGACAGAAAACATCAGTTTGATGCTTCATGATAAAAATCATTGAATGTCGGTCTGTATCTAAATGTTCTGCGCTGAGCTGCGTCGATCGAAGGGCTGAAGTTTAAACTGTCAACACATCGACAGCATTTAATATTTGAATCTTAAAGCCGTGAAAATCTGAGTGTGTTGACGTGTCCAGACGAGAGGTCGCGTCACCTGGATGCTGACTGACGTTTCCTTCCTGTTACATGTCAGAATAATAACTGTTCACCGGCGATCACAAGCTGAATCAGACGATGTGATTCTGTTAAAAGGCCGAAGGAGCTCATGAACATGGTGACACAAGTAGCTGTAGTTTAGCATCTATAAAATATATTTTGAAAAATATATCCTTATCATGTATAAAAAAAAAGTACCTGATGTATTTTTGAAATACTGTAAGGTATCTTCTGTGTCAGTAGTTAAACTTGGCTGTTTTTGGGACGTCCAAACGTCGTCGGACTCTCCTCGTCTGCAGAACAGATTCAGGTCCAACAGCTAAAAGAATTCAGCGCCGAGCGTTCTTCTATTCCTTCTATTTAAAAATAACCGCTGTGACTTTTTTCTAAGAACACAAACGCACAAAAACACCTGAAGTCCTTCTGATCTGCCGGAGGTTGTGACCACAGGAGATTAGTGCCATTGTTTTTTTATCCCTGAGGAAACTGAGTCGCTCCAATAAAAAGACTCACATCTTTCAAAAAATAATACATCATGTTGGTACATTAAAGCTGCACAAGCGCTGGTTTTATTGTGTAAGTCTGACTTCCTGGATCTCTCCGGGACTTCCTGACGCCTGTGAAAAGCAGCGTAAGGAGGAGAAGCTTAGTTCGTTTGATTTTCGCCCAGTTGACGGGTCGGTGGGCCAGAACCACGAGTCGTTGCTCACATAATCCTACCTCGTTCTGATGGATTCATACTGACGGTGAGACACCATCAGATGAAATAAAACCAGATAGATGAAGTCAGAGAATCATATTGATCTGTTAGCATGGCGTTCTCTTGTGCAGCTTTAAGAGAAGCAGCTGATAAAACGCCATGAATCGTGTCCTCAGTGCCTTCAAATCAGCCAGCAGCGCAGAAACACAGAATATTACAGGGAAAGTGTTCGATTTAAACCTTAAAATGCTGCTGAAACATTAAACAGACGTGGAGAACGTGTGGTTTCACAGCTGGGTGGAGTTTTCTATATTTTAGATCTAAAAAAAATATAAATTGTCTCTAATAAACGTGGCCGTGTTCACACATTTGATACCTGAACTAATGAGGAAAAATCTAAAGCAGAAACTGTTTTTAAACTCCTCGTTCAGCCTGTCGGGAGCTGTGATGATGCTCCGAAATGATCAGGTTTAAACTGTCCTGTTAAGAGTGAGACAGCGTCAGGAACAAACTCTGCAACACGGCTGCTGATCGATCGAACCTGCTGCACACGCAGGAGAAGGTTTTATCAGCAGCCTGCCGTCACTGTTGGTGCGTCAGCGGCAGATTCAACGTCCTCGTGTGAACACAGTCGCTCGTGTTTCTCTGTGGGACAAACTCCACCCGGCTGGCAGCTCAGGCAGGAAAAAGAAACCTGAACTCCTCCGTGAGTCGAGTCTGCGTCTGTGTGCAGGTCCACAATCCTTCACACAGAGTCTCGACTTTCTGCCGGAGCAACAAGAAACTCAGCGCTGAGCTTTAGAGACGCTTTTTGAGGGATCAGGGAGAAAATCTTTAAGGTCAAATAGAAAAGGAAAAATCATTGTGGTTTCAGTTTAAAATGAATCCTCGTGCTGCAGAAATAATTGAAACCAGTCAAACAGTCACAAACAGTTTGTATTGATCAGTTCTCACTGAAGGAGAAGAGAAGGAAATGAATCGTGGCGGGAAGCCGAACTTTAGACACAAAGAAAAATAAGTACTGTATGGCTTTATAAAGTTTTGGCTTTATAAAGTTTTAAAAAAAAATTCTATCATGTTTGGGCCTCAAACTAGCCAAGACTTGGATCGTACCTGGAGGAGGAGCTGAGCTGAGCTCTGCGTCCAGCAGCAGCACACATCAACTCCTCCTGTCTGAAATATAAATGTTGTCGTGTGTGATTTTGTGTCGATGAGCCGGAGGAGCAGAGAGGTTCCATCTGTAGCTCTTCATGTTCCAGATCGTCTGGTGACGCTGCGTTCAGGTCATAAAGGGATTATCACAATCACCGCCTGCTGACTCCTTCACACTGATGTTGAAGTTGTAACCGCGAGCAGGAAACTGCGATTTATCTTCAGATTTACAACTTGATGCTCAATGATCCGGGAGCGCCTGAACGCCTCACGCTGAACAGGATGTTTTGAAGTCGTTAAAGGTCATTTGTAATTTGTACTGCTAATTTCCTGTTAGCATGAACGCTCACACTGTTTTCTCTAACCGTCCATTTTAACCGACATGAACACAGCGTCTGATCTGGAACCTGACGGGTCAACAGCTCGCACACCAGAAAGCAGAAAATAATCAGAAAACAAACAGAGTTAGAGGCTCGATGACGAAGTGACGACAAATGTAGCTGCAGAGCTAACTGCTAGCATGCTAGCAACTGTCCATTTGGGACTCACACTTCGGACTAACACCGCACTGTGATTGGTGTAAATCACAAGTTTCGTCACGATACTGTATCGTATTTTATATCACAAAGTCGGCCACGATATGATTCGATTCAGGACAGGAGACAGTATGAGAAGATTGCATCCGCTCAGATTAATTAAACGTCCTGACGCTTTGTGACAGTCTCAAGGACGAGTCGCGGCAACATGTGGCAGCCAATCACAGCGCAGCAGGGCGGGACGAGGCTCTGTTCGCTCACAAGTCGGCAGCTCGTGGTCGATGTTCAGTGAAGCTGAGCCCAATTTGATCCCAAAGAAAGATTTTGCCATGAAATGTGTAATTCTGGTGCGACTGGGCCTTTAAAAGGTCGAACGTCTCTGTTTCTGTGTAACCGCTGAGTCATCGATGTGTTTTTATTCACTCAAAGTGCCAAAATTTGTAGAAATCTGGTGATTCAGGGAAACGTTACGTCACAAGAATCAATCTATATTACTAATGTTTTTGTAATATTGTGCTCTGCAGAACTTCTCGCTTTGCATTTAAAGCTGCACGTCTCAGAATTTTTATACGAACACGATGAAGCGACACTGTTGTAATGTGAGAGAAGTCGATCCTGAAATCCTCTTTCAGCCTCTTTTAGCTCCTAGTTTTGGTTCTTACGGCTGAAAATAAAAGGCGGATTTTTCCCTCAGGAGTTGGTGGAGAGAAAAACATTTTAATGCAGCTTTAAATGACCAAAGTTAAATGTGTAACTTTAGGAGGTTGGTTTTCTTTTCTATGATAAACATTTAAGAAAAAAAAAAAAATTTTACTGTAAAAGGAAAGTTTCTGTCACTCGAGTTCATTAAATGTGGATCTTTCTCGGATGAATCTGTCAGTGTCGCTCTTGTGTGTGACGTGATGCAGCTGATGTACATGTTGTTGTAAATATCTTTATTTTTTTTGACTGCACTTGTTTCCAGAGGTGGAACTGTGACACTCTGCTCGTGACGGCACTTATTGCATCTGTTAACTCTTTATTACACTGTGCTGTAATCCTGTTGTTAAAGTCTGTGGTCGGTAACTTCCTGTTCTGATGTCAAATTAAATCTTAAATGACGCACAAAAACTAGATTTGAATTTGAAACGGAGACGTGATTCAGATCGTTCGCCTGAATGAGCAAACGACGATCGATCGACGTGATAAATTTAAAGGACAAAGTCGTCCTGTTGTCAGTGTTGATCACTGAGTGTTAATCAATAGTTTGGGAGACGATCAGCTCCTCGTGTCGGCCTGTCGACGGCTCTGTGCTTTAAGATTTGATTTCAACAGAACTTTTTGTTTCGTCAGATATTTCCAAACTCCAGTGAAAATGTTTTGTTTGGTCTGAAGTTTGTGTGAATGTTTATCATCCATTAAAGCATGTTACAAAGACGACCTGCGTCTGGTTTCCTTCAGTTTACAGGTGCAGCTGAGTGAAGATGCAACAGACTCCAGATTCAGCTGCTGCCAGTGACCACAAGTTACACAAGTTACACAAATTACACAGTGAGGGTCTGTTTGTCAGGATGACTGTTAAAAGGAGCAATAAAGAAATGTTTAGTTTTATTTAAGTTTTATTTGGATCCGACATGAATGTTCTTTTATTACAAAATGACACGATGATCAAAAAAAAAGTCTCAAAATAAAAACCCGACAGTTGAAGACAGAAACAGGACACGTTCGGACAAGCATGCAGACTTTTCTCCAAATATGATGAGGCAGCAAAAATAAGACGTATAATGTATTTTTCATTGTGTAACTGATGACGGAGGTGTGAATAATGTCGGGTGACGTTATGCTGTGAGATCGTCTGGTGGCCTGCAGGTTTAACACCGGCTCCAGACTCCACCCACAGGTGGAGACGGCAGGAAGTGATCAGTGAATTCACCTGCTGAGCCGAGCGGACGCTGCTGATCAGGTGAGTCAATCTTCTCTTCACTCATCTGCAAACATTTTTAGTTTTTCCAGAGGGTTCGAGATCAGAGAGCAGGAGGAGCGAAGGGTGAAACATCAGAGCGCGACTTCAAACATTAACACGTCTGAAACATCTTCCTGTTGTTTAGAAATGAGTGAGCGTGAGGCTACAGAAGTCTCCCACTCAGATCAGTGATGTGAAACAAAATGTCTCATGACTTCATGTGGAAACTGCATGAGCAAAGAGGAAGAAGTGAAAGTGTTAACGGGATCACATCCTCGACAGAACCACTAATGACCTGCAGAGAGTTAAAGACATGACGCGGCGTGTCTGTGTGGCTGCGTTCAACAGATATCTGTTCTAAACTGTTTGGAAACTTCTCAACCACTAATCCACCATCACGTTCTCTAAACACTCATGTAAAGGTGAGTTTCAGCAGGTGTCACACGCTTGTTTGGACCCTCAGAGGCTCCGTAGGGAACGAAATCACAGCATCATGTTCTGAAGTCACCAGTGATCAGTAAATTAAATATGAGATTACAACTGTGTTCTACTGTAAATCGCTGAGGATGGAAATACAATACATGTAAGATGGAGATAGAAAAAAAAGTAACAAAGTACATGTTTTATAAATAATAATAAAAAAACTAAACTGACATAAAAATACACCAAATTTTGCCAGATGTTTTTGAACAGTTCAGGTAATTTCATCCATTTTCAGACGAAGCAGGTGTAAAAACTTCAGGTTCCCCTGAAGGTTCATGACACGTGAGGAAAACTAGATAAATACAGTCGGGCGCCTCAAATGTTGTTCAAGGTCTCAGTTTTTTTTTTCAGTCATATTTAAGTAGCTGGTGTGTGTTGGTGATGTTGGGCCTTGGCGGAGGTATGCGCTCTACTGCGTGCTGATCTTGAGAAGACAACATGAGAAGACTTTTTTTGACTCCTTCAGGGGAAACAAGCCGTTGAGGAGGCCGGGCTGTTCTTCAGTCCACCTGGATCCTGTGGGTCTGACCTCTGACCTGCTGACCTCAGTCTCACCCCGTCACTGAACCGTTGGAGCGAACCGTTTCTCTCCCGCGTGCACGGTGACGTGGCGGCGCAGGTGGCTGCCGGAGATGAAGGTCTTGCCGCAGTGCGAACACCTGAACTGCTTGCAGTCCGTGTGCACCGTCATGTGCACCTTCAGGGATCCCGACTGGGCGAAGCGTTTCCCGCAGTGCACGCAGCTGTAGCGCTTCTCTCCGGTGTGCACGCTCTGGTGGCGCTTCAGGTTGCTGGAGTCAGAGAAGCGTTTGCCGCAGAGTTCGCAGACGAAGGGCTTCTCGCCCGTGTGGACCCTCATGTGGGTCTTCAGGTTCTTCAGGCAGGCCAGAGTTTTACCACAAAAGTTACAGGCGAACGTCCTCCCCCCGCCGTCCCCCCGGCTGAGACCCGCTGCCCTGCTGACACCACCCTGATGCCTCCACCTGTCCCGTCTGATGAAAGCGTTCTGTCTCTCCGGCACCACCTTCCTCACCGGAGGCTGCTGCGGGTGGTCTGCAGATAACGGCGCCCTCTGCTGGTGGTTCTGGAAGCCTGCAGACTGAGTCACTTCTCTGACGCTGAAAGTGAAGCTGCTGCCGGAGTCGGACGCAGCCGGGACACTCGCACCAGCGTTCAACATGTACGAGCAGCCGGGATCCTCACTCAAAGGATTCTGGGTAGTGAGGGAGCCGTGCTGAAGCGGTGGCTCGTACATCAGACAGTCATAACTGCTGCTCTCTGACCTCAGGCCGCTGGTCAGTGTTTTCTGTACAGACATGGAGGTGGAGCTGACTTCCTCGGTCATCCATGACGGAGTCGAACTACCACCTTCACCCGCTGCCTCCTGTTTGGTCACTGGGGGCGGAGCTTCTGTCCCTGTCGTCTGTCCGACATGAAGAAACTCTTCTGGAGGGAAAGAAAAGCAGAATATCAAAAATAAAATCTGACCTCTAACATTTGACGGCTCCAAATTGTTAGTTTCTCCCCAATCGACAGTCCAATCAGAATCTAAATCATCAAGACAACACAAGTCTCTGCTTTAATCAGTTTAATCTTTTATCAGTTTATGGTTTCGGGTCTAGTTTGGACCGAGCCGGACTCAAGAGTGGATCCAGTCTTGGATATATAGAAACTGAAGGACGCATACAGAAGTCCAGATGTTGTCCACCGGGTCTGTTACAGACTCATGACTGTCCAGAGTTCAGTAAACCTGCAGCAGTCCATCATCCTGACTGTGTTTATGTAAGAAACTGTACTCACTGTCCTGCTCAGACTGAGACCAGGACTCGTCTTCGTCCTCCTCTTTGATCACTGCGGTCGTCGGCGTGGCCGGCTCACCTGCAGCCGGCTGCGATCAGAGACACACACAGTGACACGTGAGGCAGGAGGTCAGATAGTCTGCAGCACTGACATCCTGCCAACAGTCCTCGTCTACTCACCGTCCCCCGCGTGCCGTCGTTCCCAGAGTCTGAGGACGGATCGGCGTCTCTACGCAGCAGCGTCTCCTGGTTGGACGCTCTGGACTGCACCGCCTCGCCTGGAGGAGACAAATCATCATCTAATTATCTGAATTATTTGGATCATCTGTGTTGTGCTCACTTGACTGTTCAGGAGACATGAAGATGACTCAGAGACCTCGCTGGCTTATGTTGAGATAGTTTACAGAATGAGATCTTGGAGGAGCAACATCACATCTGTCTGCACAGAGAGCTGCCATGATGATCCTAACCAGTCTTCTCCAAGTGTCCAACTTATACCTTCCAGCTTCAGGAGGAGGTGCTTCTATACATGTTATCTGTTTAATAACGTAGTGAGGAGGGGTGATGCAGAGCCTCTGCCCTGTTAGTCCTGTAGCAGAGGACTAACAGGTGAAACAGGTCAGAGACACTCAGTCTTATGAGGTTTACGCAAACAGTTAAGCATCAACTCAGTTCGTCAGCCATCTGTTCTGTAGACATGTCTACAGTAGCTTTCAGTATCGGTACAGGTTGCAGAGACCATGAGGAGTCATTATTCAGACTTTAACATCAGTGCAAGACACGTATGACCTCCTATAGGCTGGAGACAGTGACCACAGTCTGCAGCGACGTAGAAAACAGCTGTGATCACGTTTGTTCTTTTAAATCTCTTCATGGATGTTACTGACTCAGAACATCTGAAAAAAATATGTAAAAAATCATAAAAAGTAGCGTCGATGTCAATGTTCAACCAGTGTGCTGACAAAAGCAATCGTTACAGTCAGTAATGTATTTTAATTAGCAGCAGCAGAGTAACAGGATGCTGCAGTAACATCAGGATGTCTGTCATGTCATTATATGATACATTATAGAAGGTCTGTTGTGTTTCACTCAGAATTAAAAATATTTATTCCTGTCATCAAACATCAGACTGCTCATCACTGGGACCAAGCACACTCATTTATCTAAAATATAAATAATAATTGTGTTGAAAAGTAACTAAAAAGTACTTAAAAATGAAGATAACTAGTAACATCTTGCATTGAGAGCATTATTAGTGAACTTAAAGAGTTTTTCGGGTGACCCCCCTGTGAGGACTCTGTCTCCGGTACCGGACCGGTACCAGGCCCGCTCTCTGCCGGTCCCGGTCGTGTCCAACACTACACGTTACCTCGCGGCGCTGCGCTCCTCCTCGGCTCGTTGCCAGGGTGATTGGCGGGCGGCAGAGCGCGAGCGCGGCCGAGCAGCAGCGCGGTGCCGCTCGCGGTGGCCGCGGCTCGCAGCGCGCTGGTCCGGGCGGCTCGCAGCTCCATGAGCCGCAGTTTCCTCCGCAGAACCTCGTTCTCTTTGCGGCTCCGTGAGATCTCCAGCTGCAGCACCGAGTAGCCGCTGTCCACCAGCTCGCAGATCTCCGCCACCGCCGTGTTTGCCAGCACCTCCATTATGGAGGCGAGCTGCGTGTGGAAGGCGGCGGCCGGGGACATGATCCCACTTCAGCGCGTTTAAAAGGAACAAGTCGGGTCACTGGGTCCGGACAGAACCGGACAGGAGGCCCCGCTGAGCTCTCTCCGATGATTTAGACCTGGATGTGGATCCACTCCGAATGTAAACAGTCCCGAGGCAAACCAGGAAGTGAAGCAGGAATCAAAGCCACGGCAAACAACCCCGAACGCGCATGCGCAAAGTATCATTACACATTATTTTCTGCATTTAATTATGTGAGCAGCATGTAGTTCAGTAAGGGTATTTTACAACATTAATGAAGTAATAAATCAAACTCTTCTCCATCAGAGAGTCGCCGAGCTGCTCTCAGAGGAAGATCAGATCCCAGAACAGCTGCGGTCCAGCCCGCCGAGTTCAGATCAGACGCACCGCTTTTCCCAGTGCGCGAATACACTAACAGTTACGGTAGCCGGACTGAACCGGCTATGAACATTTCATGTCTGTAGTTTTCCTGTTCCCTCCTGAGGATTTATATCTGCAACTCTACATATCACAGTAGAGTTAATTCATAAAGAGCCACTTAAGTTACAGTGAATATACTGATGCTGAGAGGAACTTATACTAATAATAATTCATTTTATGGTGCTTTTCAAAGGCCCAAAGAGATCAGTACACAAACAGCAAACAAAGAATAACAAAACACAAGAAGTGAACTAACAGAACGTGTAATGAAAACTGGAGAACAGATTTTTTTCTGCCCCACAAATACTGCATATCTAACAAGGCTACATTTTAAAATACTGCATAATATCTACCCAGTTGGTAGTATTTTTATCAAGTTTATAGATGTTGATGATTCCTGTACTTTTTGTAATTATAATACAGAAACAATTTCACATCAGTTCTCTTATGTGATATATCTAAAAAGTTTTGGAGTGATGCTGAAATTAATTTTTTTTTTTTATGCTTCTAACTCTGTCTCCTCTCTTACCCTTAAATATATTATTTCCTGCTATGTTAACCCAGGAGATAATGCTCTTGAACATTCACAAGAAAAATTTTTCAGACTCACCATCTAAATTTGCTCCTTTTCTCCTGGAACTGAGCTCTTTGCTTTAATCTCTGATTTTGTTAAATAATAATAAAAAAAAAAGGTAATACCTTACGGAGTCATTATGAAAAGTTTTTCCCTGAAGCCCGTCTGAAATATCTATCAAACTAACAAAAACAAAAAAGGTTATTTCTATAAGTTGTCTGAGATTCATAAACTAAACTACTTGCATGAATAATACGAAGTGCTTTTACTGAGTACTCTTCGAGCAATACTTTGTCAAAATCCTTAATGAAGCCTTTGTAATTTAGTTTATTTTAGACTAAAAAATACTTTATAAATGCCTATATTTATTGTACAGTTAGTTAAATGCTTGATTACTATTTTCCGTGACACTAGTGGTCTGTCTGTGACATTAGACCGACCCTCAGTACTCATTAACTACAAAATACTTATTAAAAACAAAGACAGGAACATTAATAATTGAGAGGAGTTTCTGCCTTGATGAATGAAAAGAATGTTTGAGTTTGCTTAATTAAAGAAAAAGGGAAAAAAAACTCCTGCTCATATCAAAAACACCAAAACTCTTCCTGACAGAATGTTCTGTTGTGAGCGTCAGGAGATTCTGAGTGAACTGATGTGGATCTGGAACGATGGAGGGTTGACACAGCGAGTTGACCCAACTGGTTCTGTTTGTTCTCCTGCAGACATTAAGTTTGGAATTGAACACGGAGCTTCTGACAGTCGGTGGGACTCTTGCGTTTGATCTGACAGAAAACATCTGACAACACCTGGCTTGTAAAATCAGTTTGACTCGTTTAATGCTTCATCACAGACGGACAGAAACCAAAGCAGTCGGTGTTGCTGGGGATGTTCAGGAGTCTCACAGCCTGAAGACAGAAGTGGTTCCTTCTGGTTCTGTTAGTCTTCTCAGTATTGTTTGAGCTCTGAGCAGACACATCACCTGTCCTCTGTCACTGTAGCTCTGTGGATGGATGAATCACCTGCTGCAGAGCCTTCCTGTCCCGGGCCGAGTACCAACCAGACAACACGTCAGTGTCAATGTCAAAACTTGTTGACAAGAAATCAGGATTCAGTTCAGAAACCTGTTGTCCAGCTGGTCCTCTGCTCACACTTTCAGCTCCCGGCTGCTCTCGTCCTGGAGAAACCAACAGTGACCATCAGCACTCTGCAGATATATCAGCCATGTTTGATCCCCTCGTAAAGTCCAGGTGAAAGATACTCACTCTTTCCCTTCAGGCTCCTGTGGCGGCTCGTCTCCATCGTTTGTCTCGTCTTGTTCGTCCGGTTATTCGTCCTTTCAACCGTCAGTCACCTGCAAGATGAGAAAGAAGAGCCGTGGTAGTTTCATGCCTCTTTGTGCAGGATTTTGTGTCTATTTGTGGAGGTTTTTAGTGAATTTGTGGAGGTTAAAGAGATTAAGTGTGTCATTATGGAGGTTTTGTGTGTATATATGGAAGTTTTGAGTGTCATTATGGAGGTTTTGTGTTATTGTGGAGGTTTTGTGTTATTGTGGAGGTTTTGTGTATATGAAAGTTTTGTGTGATATCGTGGAGGTTTTGTGTGTATTTGTGGAGATTTTGTGTGTTATTGTGGCAGTTTTGTGTGTATTTATGGAAGTTTTGTGTGTCATTATGGAGGTTTTGTGTGTATTTGTGGAGATTTTGTGTGTTATTGTGGCAGTTTTGTGTGTATTTATGGAAGTTTTGTGTGTCATTATGGAGGTTTTGTGTGTATTTATGGAAGTTTTTAGTGTATTTGTGGAGGTTTTGTGTTATTGTGGAGGTTTTGTGTGTATTTATGGAAAATTTTAGTGTATTTGTGGAGGTTTTGTGTTATTGTGGAGGTTTTGTGTATATGGAAGTTTTGTGTGTTATCGTGGAGATTTTGTGTGTATTTGGGGAGGTTTTGTGTGTTATTGTGGCAGTTTTGTGTGTATTTATGGAAGTTTTGTGTGTTATCGTGGAGATTTTGTGTGTATTTGGGGAGGTTTTGTGTGTTATTGTGGCAGTTTTGTGTGTATTTATGGAAGTTTTGTGTGTTATTGTGGAGATTTTGTGTGTAATTGTGGAGATTTTGTGTGTAATTGTGGAGATTTTGTGTGTATTTATGGAAGTTTTGTGAGTTATCATGGAGGTTTTGTGTGTATTTGTGGAGGGTTTTTGTGGTATTGTGGAGGGTTTTTGTGGTATTGTGGAGGTTTTGTGTGTTATTTGTGGAGGTTTTGTGTGTTATTGTGGAGGGTTTTTGTGTTATTGTGGAGGGTTTTTGTGTTATTGTGGAGGTTTTGTGTGTTATTGTCTAGGTTTTTAGTCTTTTTTGGGAGGTTTTGAGTGTATCTGTAAGAAGCATCTAACATGTGTACACACTGAGAGCATCAACATTAGAACCAGTGACAGGTGAATAAACATGGATCATTGTGTTCCAGTGTCATGTTGTGTTGTGAAACCATGAGTCCTAGCATTCATGTGGATGTCTCTTTGACAAACATCAGTCACCCAAACACAGCAGCAGACCAAGTACACCCCCTCATGGCAGCAGCACTCCTTGGTGGCAGTGCCCCCCCAGCAGGACAACGTCCTCAGGAACGACCCGAGGAACGTGGGAA